>JAMKCF010000009.1:22330013-22585013 GCA_023634235.1 Pisaster brevispinus | reverse complement strand
AAACAGATTTATTATATCAAAGCTAATTCATTTCCTTTCATGACTGTTGAATTTACTGAAACATATTTCAGCCTGATAATATACTCAAATCTTTGGTGAACATGAAAGAAAATTAAACGACCAACACGCTGTCCCTGCTGCACGGCAGTAAAGTGTTAACTTACCTCACACAGCGGTCATGTTGACCAGCCACCGCACGTACATGCCTAGCCCCACTTGTGTGGCCAAGGGACAGGAAACCTGAATCCTTGGCCACACGTCGTCACCCATATTTTCGTCAGCCCACAGATTAAAAAATAGAGGCGCATTCCCTAAGAGCGGGTCGGCGGTTTAAACCACCTCAATGTGTTCACCTACCTCTTAGCTTGACCTGGGTGTTTTGGGTGAGTACATAAATAACAATTTCAAAAGATATTTCAATTCAAAATTTTCAACTTCATCCGAATTAGATTTTCGCGACATGTACCGAGCGCGGCCATTTTGGATTGATTCTAATCTTGCCAATCAATTCATGACGTCACCGGCCGGCCGGGCTGTGGGCGGAGCGGATACATAAAGCAACCATTGCAATGTGTGCATCTTCGCTCCGCCCACAACCCGGCCGGCCGGGTGACGTAATGAATTGATTGGCACGATTAGAATCAATCCAAAATGGCCGCGCTCGGTACATGTCGCGAAAATCTAATTCGGATGAAGTTGAAAATTTTGAATTGAAATATCTTTTGAAATTGTTATTTATGTACTCACCCAAAACACCCAGGTCAAGCTAAGAGGTAGGTGAACACATTGAGGTGGTTTAAACCGCCGACCTGCTCTTAGGGAATGCGCTTCTATTTTTTAATCTGTGGGCTGACGAAAATATGGGTGACGACGTGTGGCCAAGGATTCAGGTTTCCTGTCCCTTGGCCACACAAGTGGGGCTAGTACATGCCCAGTAGCAGTCATTTAGAATATCACGCTGTGCTGTATCGCTCAGCGGCAAAGAATGTCGACAGTGTCGATTTCAGCTTTCCCTTTTCTAAGGTATTTCAGATGCAAATATTTCAAAAACAATAGCTTGATTTAGGCACAACATAATATACAATGAAGTGTAGATAAAATTCATAGACTGACATAACGCTAGGCTCTCTCTCTCTAGTTAGTAGACATAGGCATTTGCCCGTGGTCTCCTCCTCAAATTGTACTCGCTTGAATCACTGGTACCGCTCCCACCACGGCCCGTCTTGCCAGTGCTGCTGCTTTGAGTTCAGTGGTATCACAACCTGACCATTCTCGGTTGTTGTCTACCCATCGCATCTTTGGTCGGCCCACGGAACGATGGCATCCCTCTGGCATCCCTTCCACAACGGCTGCTGCCATACCGCCTTGGCGAACCACATGGCCAAACCAAGCTGCCTTTCTTTCAATCACAGCACTGCTTGCTGAAGGACATTTGTACCATCGGTTGCCGAACGCTAGGCCTACATAATTTTTGTATGCACTTTGCTTTGTGCACACATTGCAGTGCTTGGTAAAATTTGGCGTTGTGCCGCAGAACTCGCTAAGTTTTGGCACTTATCTTTCAAAAACTTGAAGCTGGCTCTACAGATTTATGTTTTCTTCTTTTAAAATTCCATGTGGTTGACAAACCAAAACTGGATGATCCGGGTATTCACAGACATTTTGCAGTTTTAGGGTTAAACGAGACATGAAAGCTTAATGATCACTGAACTTAATGTGCGCATGCAATAATAGACTGGTTCCCCAAGCATTTGTATCTAATTATATTGGGCTGGTTTCAATGTCGCATCATCACTTTTGGTAATGCTTTCTTTTTGATGACGATGACCAGGAGCCAGTCTATTTTTAGCCTTTAGTCAAGGCGCATGCAGCACCCCCAGATATCACGCAAGAAAAAAGACCAGCGTGAGCGGCGAGGCGGCGAAGCGCCTTTACCAACTCCTTTTGGGGCTTTATGTTTTACTTTCCTTTTTGCTATTGATTTTGGTAGGAAATGCATTAGCTTGCTTTGATGTTGGCCAACAAGAAGACTTAATTACTTGCATGACGTCACATGAACGTTTGATGCAAATTATTAGCAATATGTCAACTACAAGTGCCCACTGTACTACCACACCAGTATCGACGACAAATTGTTTCAGCAAAGCATTAATTAGCTTTGCTGTTCAACAAATGAACATTTCCAGTGAATTTAAGCCAAAGTAGTGTCCATGATATAATAAAGGTATAGATATTTATTTGTAAATCTCACCCCAGGTGGGTGTAAACACGGCCGTCCAGGATTTTCAATTCTGGACACAACTCCTACCTCACCGAATGCATGATCATGCCTTAGAGCATGTAGAGCAAGGAAACATGCACAGCCAGGCCTATGTTGCATTTCGTCATGATTTGTCATTTTCCGTTGACAGAATTTATTTTCCACAAATATTCTCTTTAATAATACTGTGCCCAAATTGTCAAATCGTCCTATTTTATGTTAGTGATTGTCAAATTAAAACAAATGTTTGCCAGACAGTATTACCCATCTAAATTATCATGAATAACTGATTAGCTAAACGAGTTGGTAGGCACTTCACGGCTTCGCCGCTCGCGCTAGTCTTTTTTTGTGCTTGACATCTGGGGTGCCGTGTGCGCCTTGACTAAAGGCTAGCCTATATCAAATCGGTAATATTTGGGGTACGGTTGCGCACTTGAGTTGCGTTTTTCGCACTCAGAATATATGCCCAATTTTGGTCTGCAAAACCTCAGGTCCACCTCAGTATTAAATTGTACTCTGTCTTCATAACATTTTTTAGTAAAAAAAGTAAATGATGGGAAATTAGAGTCAAAAGTAGCGCCCTCCAGTCCAGAAGGTGCAAAGGCCAAGACCGAGTCATTACACAGCGAGGCTGAGACCAAGGCCATCCGAAGTCAGCCTCCAACACTGCTTGTCATAAGGCAAGGAGACAGGACTACATCTGCACACTCTTAGAACTATGACTGTGAATTAGGTTTGTTCCACTATCGTCTCCTCAAAGGAGACAGTAGCAGAACAAACCTCATAGTCAGAGTGCTAGGAGTAACTTGCACATATATAGCATTATTTGACATAAAAATGTCCGTATTACAATAATTTTTTGTGTCAAATAATGCTATGTGCTCCCTAGTTGTGATAATCACAACCCTCAATCTTCCCTACAGTCTCAGACCAGAAGACATCACCAGTAATAAATCACTGTATTTGCAATTTCAACCAATTTTGTCAAATTAGTGACCACATTTGCCAAATTGTTACCACTTTCAAAAACCATGACACACATTCTTAGAACACGGATTTGATTTTCAATGTGTAATGAATCAATTTAGAACACTTAAAACATTATCCAGACAATATTTAAAAAGTAAAACGACAACAAATTACCAGAGACTGACTGAAATGTCGGTGAACATGGGCGCAACATCTACCAACATCTCAACCAATCGGTGTGAACCCAAGTGCTTAAGCTTGCAGACTCATTGCTACATGTCAAGCGCATTTCATTGATTTGCACAATCACGGGTTATTTATGGGGAACAATTAACAGATTGAGTGCGCATTCTGGAATGCCGATCCCCAAACAAGTGGCACAACCTCTAGATTGTGCAAATCCAAGCGCCACGCATACACAGCTGTTTGGTTTCAATGAGTGGTCGAGATGTTGCCTTGTGCAGGGTTTAAAACCTCAACTGGGCGCCCAAGGTTGGATATTTCGGTAAGTCTCTGGTAACTTTTTGTATTTTTTTCTGCCAAATATTTTCGCAATGATGTTTTAAACGTAGCGGTAACTTCCCAAGTGTAAAACATTAGGTCCTATGCAAAAGTTTTACAGCTTAAAGGATGGACCTTCAACATGAATAGAACAATCTACAAATATCAGCAAAAGGAAAATCACAAATTCTGATGATTTTTACCGATTATTTTAGTTAAAGGTATTTATTAATAGCAAAAATAGTGTGAGGAGCTGGTCTTCACTGCGTTGTTATGACCTTGGTTGGTGGCTGGCCACTGTTAACTTCAGCTATGTCCAGTGAACTCTGGCTCTTCACACTGTTTTGCCTAATTTAACTCGTATGATACATGAGTGAAAAGTAGCAGTCAGATTAGGCATCTAAACCAAAATGTTACATGACAGAGCTTAAATTTCAGAAAACATCCTCTTGACGATTGACCTCGTGACGGAACTTGTTGTACTGTAGAGTTCACAAATTTCTCTGGACCACAAACTATGTAGTTTCTTTCATAAGACCAAAGAGAAAGAGTAAAAGTAAAGAGGTTTATCTTCGTCAATTGTTAGCTGTAATCATTGTGAAACTTTGTCATCTATTCATTTAAATGGTTAGAAAACTTGTTTGATTTGAGTTTACTGGTCCAATGGGTATTTAAAAACCTATAGTTCCAATGTCTGTAAACCTCGTCCCTCATGACCATGATTACAGTTGGTAATTTAGCCAGGCCCATTATAGGGCTAATCCTGACAACTTACTCATTAGGCCATGTAGGCTCATTTTATTTTGACAGCCTGCACAGCATTTTTTCGGTATCCTTGACACTGGCATTTCAAGACGTTTCTGAAGTGGCATTGGATCTAGAAAGATCACCCTCCCCTCCTTATGAAAACCACCAAACAAGATTTTTTTATTTATACTATAGATTTCTTCAATGTTGATTAATGGAGGCTCCGAAGTTAACACTACTACCAAAAGAGTAACTGCGAAAGTACAGTGTTCCAATGCACCAAAGTGGCAAGGAAACGGCAGTTGTACATGTAGCACACAGTGAGCAAGGCAACTCATCCAGGCATCTTGCACATGAGATGGAACAGACTCCAAATTCATCAAAAGACTTGATGGAATCTCTTCCACCAGAAGTTTACTTGCACATTTTGCTGCGATTAGACATGCAAAGTCTTGCGAGTGCTTCCCAAACCTGCAAACAGTGGAACACTACCATTGAAGAAACAGACTGGTTGTGGAGACAGTTTTGCCACTTACAATGTGACAAATGGAACATGAAAGAGATTCTAAGAGATAGGGGGATCGGATACACCTGGAAGGTCGGTAAATTATTTGACATTATATAGCACCCAAGTAGATGCTTCTCAATTGATTGGAGGTTGGAAGTTGATGATTATCTTCGCGCACCGACTACAAACCAGTTCTTTCACAACTAGTTTTGTACCAAACACCCTCACGGTGGATGCCAGAGAACAATCTTGTACATTTGTGGTGATTGTTTTTTCCTTCAATTGACAAAGATCTACCTGGGTGCAATATAAAATGAAGAATAAAGGTTTTTGACTTGAAAATGAGGCTCGCATGTAACGTTTTAATGATAGTTTATGACAGTCACCAAAATAGATAATTTGAAAGTGAGGTTACATGTACAATACGTTACAATCTCTTCAGCATTTTCTGTTAAATCTCATTGTCTTAATTTTTTATAGTGCTTGGTACATATAGTATTTAAAATTCAAAAACAATACAAGATCGCCAATATGGAAGAATCATAAAATACAGTGATTTATACTAGACGAAAAACTGGGTTACCTAGGGTTTGAATGAAACCGTCAAGTAGTTTTCAAGGAACTTAAAAACTAGAAATGATTTGGGTGTATTTGAAATCTGCAAGTTGAATTACTAAGGACCCGTGGTAGAAATGAAGTACATGTGCAACAATGTTGTATTTTGGTACTATTTCCGTAGTACAAATGATTACATATTGATTATTCATTTAATCAGAGGCTTTTGTGATTCTGATCAATCAGATTGTTCCGTCCACATTTTGACTAGTTTGCTATAGGGTGTATACAAACCAATAAACAAGATTCCAGAGTCTGTGATTGAAGGTTAATGTCAGGGGTCATAGGAGGGCAGTACTGTATTTGCTATCAGGTAAACAAAAATCAAGATCCTGCACAGCAATATGTATGATTTCACTATTCTCTCTGTAAACACAGGATTTTTATTCAAACCAATGAGGAGAACTTTTATTGTCAAAACAAGCAATTAAAAAAAGGGTAAATCCCTTTCCCCAACCAATGATGCTATTTATGGATAGAAATATAATGTCATCCCCATATAAGTATTTTATACACATTAATTTGCATCACTGCTCACGCAGATCGAAAAGGGCCACCCCACTTTTGAACACCTTGTGACACACCTGGGCATAAATTCATGGCTCTGCTTATACCGTTAGCAAAAATCTGCACTTAGGTAGCAAGGCATTCTGCGCTTATGTTGAGTGTATTTTGCAGGTTAGCAGGGAATTTTTGTTCATATGCGTGTGTACTCCACATAACTAGGTATTCTTCGCTTACATAGCTAGCCCCGGAATTTGGTGCTTGTCCTGTAAGCAAAGAGTGGTGATCACAAGAGCAGAATTAGACAGTAAGCAGAGCCATGAAATTGTGCCCTGGTCTACATAACTATACAAATACTACTTTCTTCTGTCAACCTTTTTCTTCCTACTATAAAACATTTCCCTCGTTCAGGAACCTGCTTTTTTCTCTGATGTGTTTTTTTCTCATCCAATTCAAATTTTTTCTGTCTTTTCAGGAATCCTTCATACGGAATTGTGGCCCACAAGCAATTAAACGTAAATGGATGGAGGGTGTTTTTAGTACCCTTGATATGTATGACAAGTATCTACGGCCCTTTATGTGTTGCATGGATGTTGAGACATGGGGACAGATCTTTGAGTTGGAACTGAGTAGATGAGAATGGCCAAAATAAGAGCCATATAATGTTTTTGAACAGCATCTTTGGAACCCCAGAAATTACTTCTGCAGTGTACATTTTAACCACTTCACGTAGGTATTTTGAAAAACGTTCCTTGCCTACCCAGTACCCAGGGTATTTTTTTTCCAGAAAAAGATTAAAGGAATGCTATTGGCCCAATGACCAGGGCATTAATGTAAAGCGCATTGATACATTATTGTAAAATGCGCTATATAAGAACTATTTATTATTATCATTATTTTTGTTACACATAAGCGCCCTGAAAGGGAATTTACAGACATGTTTTCCAGAACCTATAGTCGTTCTTTGTACAGTTGAAATGAAGCGTATCACGGTCATGACGGTAGGTGCCTGCCTGAATGCCATCTGAAGTGAAGTGGTTAAAAAAAATGTTTTAATAGATCTCTTCCCTTTTAATTGCAATATTAATTCAGTTAATAATTTGTTTTTACCCGTAACTTGGTCAATGTCACACTGCATTGTAATAAAAAAAAATTGTTTTGAATGCAGTGCCCCCCCCCCCAATTGATATGTGTGCCCCCCGCCTCATTTGAAATCTTGACTTAATTTTTAATATTTTTTATTCACAAACCTCTAGACCAAAGGTAATGAAGTACAAGGCAATTTACAGGCAACCGCTTCCAAGCATTCTCCAAGAAAAGGCAATCATATTTCAATTTTAAAACAACCAATTAATTTGGTGATTCTTGTGTAAGACATTATTAGCAAGAAAATGATTGTCCTATCAAAGGAGTGGCTAACCAGCGCTGATTGGGAGGGGGGGTACTTGGTGTGTCCCGCCCCCATGCTTCCCCAAATAAGATCTAAAAAATTCACAAGAGTATGGAGCCACCCCCAAAAGTATGTTTCCTAGACCCCACCCCTACCCCTTTAAAAGTTTGGTTACGACACTGTACCAAAGGGTTCTTTTTGCATGATGTGCAATTGTGTACCCCACAGCTGCCTGTACAAATTGCCTTGTGAGACAGTACCTGAACAGTTGCTATAGATGTCATGATATACATGTAGAATGTGTGACTTTAAATTAAAAGTATTTTAAAGAAAAAATTGTTTTATATAAAAGCAAATTCTGTTTAAAAGAAATGTACAAATGAAGTGGAGAACAAAGCTTTTTATTAAAAGTATTTATTAAAAAAATGTAAGGAATTTGGTTTTCTCATGGTTGGTTTAGATGATCTTGCCATGAGTATATTTGGGGACTTGTACAGATTTAGTTTAGATTGTTTCTATACATATAATATATTAATTATGATTTTGAGCTTTAAAGAAATACTATGAATGATTAAGATTATATTGTGATGTTTTAATCAAAATATTTTCATCTTTTAATTGTGTAAAATCAAAGTATGATTGAAATATTTTTAAAAATCTACAAAAGATTTTGTATCATATTGTATCATATTGTAAGTATCGTGGAATGAATGTACTTAATTAGAATGTTTCTTTATTGATGGGCGGGAAGTTATGTGCTGTATACAAAAACTAAGAAAGAAATATTTCTTGTACCCATTTTCAAGGATCTGCTTATCAGTTTTTTCACAGATCTCATCTTACAGCATCAATTAATGCAGAAAATGGTGAGCAGTGCCATGAAACTGGGCTTGGTTTACCAGATAAGTAAAAATCTGGGAAAACGTGAAACTTATCTCCTTCCACATTTTAATTTGTTTGATATAAACACAGAACCATCATCAACCATTGGGCCTGTTTGATCTTGAAGTGAAGCATTAGGAGTCTTAAATTATTAGTGCAAAGATTTCTTGAATCGAGATGAACAAGAAGCTACATGTACAGCACCCAATTCCTATAATTCATCATATATTTATCATTTTTCCTTTTGGTTTATAACTTGATAGTTAATATTTTCAATGACTAGGAATATACTAAGTATTAACCAAATGGTATGACCATACTTTTTAAGAATGGCTGATATTAAATGAATAAAGGTGCATGAAAACTTAGTCAGTTCTCAATTGGGTTTACTATTTGATAATTTAAAAGGCTTGGTGAATTACTAAGTACTAGCGGGAAACTTGTGCTAAGCACAGGGCCAGCTAGTTGAGTTAACTTTAAATAGGGTAGTTTACACCTACCCTATAGACTTGTAAAATATTGTGTAGTTATGATTTTCATTCATTCATACCGAGCCGAAAGTCTTAGGACTGAAAATGTTCAGTTTACAAAGAGTGACGTCAACAATAAGTAACATAAACTTTGATGAAACATTTGCAATTACATTTTGTATAATAAAAAATTCAAAACAGAAAGCTCACAAAAAAAGAAAATTCGATACCAATAAAATTAAAATTGAGAAAAAGCTGGAAAAAAGAAACAAAATGGGATGAACTACCACAGAGTTGGGGTGGATATCCCTGGTCTCTCCAATATGTCAATGATCTAATGATGACGTACACAATGACCAAGTGACAGTGAAGTCGTGATGTTAGAATTACCAAAGGGTTATGGTATTAACATTAAAAGTTGCTGAGAAAAAAAAGCGTCATATTTCCTTGCATTTAAATATGAAATTTATTAAAAGTTACATTTATTGTACGTTTTCAAGAAATGGCTGTGTCAAAATACCAAGATTCTTTTTGTTAAAATCCTTGGTTTTAACAGGTAGACACCCCATAAAAGCTTACATTATTTTATACAATACATTTCACACAGATCAGCGCTGGTACCGTATGGAGCAACGCGTAGCCCATAACAACAGTAACAAAGAAAAGTTGTGTTTGGTAAATACAAATGCCCTAGCATACAGATCCCTGGTATGAAATACTATGTTTCCGTTCTAGTAGATGGGAAAAAGCAACGTGTTCATAAACATTTGGTTCTCTGTAATCTTAAGAGGCTCAAACACTATTCAAGAAGAACCATCCTGATACCAAGATCAGTTTTTCAAAATTTGTGTTTACTGGCAGGGTCAAGTTAGACACATTCCGTCTGTTTGTACAACACACCAAACTTGTGTTCACTGGAGCCAGATATATTCCCTCACTGGTGAGGAATTCAAACATTTGTCACTGTCTTGAAATGATGCAATGCAATCCTCGCATTGATTGAGAAAAACATTTGGTCTTCATGGTAAGCTTGAAACATATGCAAGGCATCGAGGGTTTATTTGTCTGTGATGTGAACACAAAAGGAAAGCTATGCGACAAATGCACCTACTCAGGTCTGAATAAAAAAATTAAAGGTGTCTGGTTTCTCTGTAAAGCATAAGTACTGGGTGTATACCATGCACAAACACGGGCTACTTTTAAATACATTGAATACTATAACATGGTGTTGTGCTACTTGAGCTTTCGTGCATCCATATAGTTTCCTTTAAATGGTCACTAGAAGTGCATTTAATAAAAGAAAAATAACCCGTTTTCATGAGGAATAATGCTCGATATTGCCCTTGCTCTTTGTGTAAGGATTCAACATTGCATTATTCTTTTGAAGTTTCTGTGTTACTACTACCACATTGCATTGAATGAATTTAATTAAATTAAGTATATCTTAACCTATTTTCTGCTCTTGTGTTAACAAATTACATCAAGGACGACATTTTTAAAGGTAAACAACGAGGTCCTACAGATCAAATCACCCCATCACAGAATCTCTGGGGGACAGATTTCCCTATGACACCGGCATATCATTACTCTCACATCATTTTGTGGGATGTGTTCTAGGGATGATGAACATCAATTGAAACTGATGGCGAGATGGCCTTAGCTTTCGATCCAAACTGGACCTTCGTCAGAGGCATAAACAAGAACAAACACAAACATATCCATTTATAGCAAAAAGAGGAGCAAAGGATTAAGGGAGAGTATCCAGAAAAACAAGAAAATATAGCCAATCAGAGTTATAAATTTACAAACAATGGGGTGGCTAAGAACCAATCAGAGTAAGGGTGGATCACTGGACCATAAAGGTGGTACCCCATTGTAGGCATTACAATGTGGGAAGCATGAAAGGGTAGGATTAGAGGACAAGCTGCATAAGATAATGCAACTAACAATGGGAGGCAAGATAAAAGTAATTATAGAATAACAGAATCAGTGTAAGAAGATAAAAAATAGGCAAGAGGAACCTGCAGAGAGAGCAGGTTATTAAATCCTCTAGTCTGCAAAGGAAATAGGTTATTAACGGGTTGATTTTCAAAAACTTCTTGAGTTTGCGGTGTGTGTCATCACCATTGCGAGCCTAAGGCTTGCAAATGAGTTCAACATCTTTGACACTGTGATTAAGGCTGTTGAAGTGGAGTGAGACAGGGTACAGTTTCTTGGTCTTTATGGAAGAGACATGGTTCGCAAAGCGAAGACTGAGTTTGGTCTTAGTCTCTCCCACATACTGTAGTCCACATCTCTTACAAGATATAACCAAAGTTGCGCCTTCCTGAACAGAATGTGTGCATTTTAATAAACTCTATAGCCGTTTTGACAGGAGCTACTTTTAATACATTGAATATTATAGCAGTGTTGTGCTGCTTAAGCTGTCCTCCCCTGTGTCCATAATTTTCTTAGAAGATATCCTAGTGTATTTAAGCAATGAAAACCTGAATTCATGAGGAACATCGCTCAATTTAAAATCACTATGCCCTTGCTCTTTGAGATAGGATTAAACATTGTAGTTTTTAAAGCAGTTTTTGAAGTTTTTGTGTTACTGTTACTACTTTGCAATGTATGAATTCAATTAAATTAATTATATTTCCACCTATTCTCTACTTTTTTGTTAACAGTTTACGTCAAGGACGACATTTGAAGGTAAACAACGATGTCCTACTGATCGCATTACCCCCATCACAAACTTCTACTAAAATAACACGATGAATGAAGCAAAAGAAACTATCTCTCAAAGAAACGTTTTTACCCATTGTCAATGACAAAACAGATCAAAGTCTGGTCTTAGCAACTCATCATAAAAGTGTATTAGTAAGTAAGCAACAAAGTTTTGAACTTTTTTCAAGAACAAATTTGGACATGAAACGTGATTTCTACAAATGGCAAACTTTTTATTTCTACAAATGGCAAACTTAAATCTAACCCTATGAGGAACAGGGAGCACAATATGTTCAGAATATCAATAAGTCAAAAAGCCAAAACTAAAAAAACAATTTCTTCACAAAAATGAGATAAACCAATGAGCACCCCAAGGGTTACCCCAGTAACAAAAATAGTGTCACATTATTGCCCATGTCAAAATAAGAAATTTTGCAAAGTTTAACATCATTCGGACAAAAAATAAGTAAATTATGGGAAATTCTTATTTCTTAATAGTAAACAAGTGATTTTATCTTTTTACATCAACAATGAACACTTGTGGCAAGTTTCATAACATTAAAAATCATTCAAGAGCTTTGGAAAATAACTCCAAGAACAGACAAGAAAAGATCCTGATAGGGTTAATGTACAATGGTGACTTGTTAAAAAAACTTTAAGAATTGGCACATGATTGGCTTATCATAAATGAACCACCAGTTCTTCACTTGTTATACAAAAATGATAGTACTTTCTGGTTAAATAAGATACTGTATTAACTTGGATTATATAAGTGACAACAAGAAAACAACTAAAACAAAATCTGAATCATTATTTTCATGAGAACCATTTCACACCTATTTGCAAAAATGAAGGGATAGGCCAAATTGTAATGATTTTTTTCCCCAAAAAAGTAAACAAATGCAATAAAAAGAGACCAGCCTATTAATTCAACAAAACAAAAACTCTTATTAACAATTTATTTCAATGCTGTTGTTCAATAATCAAATATAGGCCTATATTGTTTGTAATGTAACAAGTTGACTTACAACATTACAGCCTACAGGTACATTAAATTATACAAAGGACAACATTTAGGTTTGGGCGAAGCACAAATACTTCATGAGCCCTAACCTAGCACAGACACAGATGCAGGACAAAACAGGACAAAGTATTTCACAAGATACATGTATGCACAGTGCTCAAATTTGGGCTGGGCTTGTAGCTCTAATGTTTACTGCACCTCAATTCTTTTCACTTGGGCCAGAATTTTGTTCAATGGAGCATAATTTTTGTACAAGACCAGAATTGAGGCTAAATGAGAAAACACATACTTAGACAGTTTAACCATTAAACTGCTGACAAATATTAACTGCCTGTGAGAGTGAATTTTTAATAGATCCATGCTGGATAAGACTGTTTTTTAAACAATGATGTTTGAGTAAAAGAAATGGATGTTTTCAACAACAGAAATTAATTTTTCATCTCACATTTGGATTGTCTGATTGTCCAATATTCATAGTTTGATATGTGTAATACAAACTGTCTATTGTTATTAATTAACATTCCTTGATTTGTCGATGTGGTGACTGGACACACTGTTAGAAATGTTTTGATGGCAGTAAGTTGGTTGTACACACTGTTCCCATTATTTGGATGCCCTGTATGTTGGTTTGTTCTCCACACCTCAGTGTACACACTGTTCCCATTGTTTCGATGCCCAGTAAGTTGGTTTGCTCATCCCCCCCTCCCCCAAAGTACCCACTCTTCAAATTATTTGGATGCCAAGTAAGTTGGTTTGCTCCCCGCACCCCAATGTACCCACTCTACCCATTGTATGGATGCCAAGTAAGTTGGTTTGCTCACCCCCCTCCCCTAATGTACCCACTCTACCCATTGTTTGGATGCCCAGTAAGTTGGTTTGCTCACCCCCCTCCCCCAAAGTACCCACTCTACCCATTGTTTGGATGCCAAGTATGTTGGTTTGCTCCCCCCTCCCCCAATGTACCCACTCTACCCATTGTTTCAATGCCCAGTAAGTTGGTTTGCTCATCCCCCCTCCCCCAATGTAAACACTGTTCCCATTATTTGGATGCCCTGTATGTTGGTTTGTTCCTCACACCCCAATGTACCCACTCTACCCATTGTTTCGATGCCCAATATGGTTTGCTCATCCCCCTCCCCTAATGTACCCACTCTACCCATTGTTTGGATGCCCTGTAAGTTGGTTTGCTCATCCCCCCTCCCCCAATGTACCCACTCTACCCATTGTTTGGATGCCAAGTAAGTTGGTTTGCTCCCAACACCCCAATGTACGCACTGTTCCCATTATTTGGATGCCCTGTATGTTGGTTTGCTCATCCCCCCTCCCCTAATGTACCCACTCTACCCATTGTTTGGATGCCAAGTAAGTTGGTTTCCTCCCCGCACCCCAATGTACCCACTCTACCCATTGTATGGATGCCAAGTAAGTTGGTTTGCTCACCCCCCTCCCCTAATGTACCCACTCTACCCATTGTTTGGATGCCCAGTAAGTTGGTTTGCTCACCCCCCTCCCCCAAAGTACCCACTCTACCCATTGTTTGGATGCCAAGTAAGTTGGTTTGCTCCCCCCTCCCCCAATGTACCCACTCTACCCATTGTTTCAATGCCCAGTAAGTTGGTTTGCTCATCCCCCCTCCCCCAATGTAAACACTGTTCCCATTATTTGGATGCCCTGTATGTTGGTTTGTTCCTCACACCCCAATGTACCCACTCTACCCATTGTTTCGATGCCCAATATGGTTTGCTCATCCCCCTCCTCTAATGTACCCACTCTACCCATTGTTTGGATGCCCTGTAAGTTGGTTTGCTCATCCCCCCTCCCCCAATGTACCCACTCTACCCATTGTTTGGATGCCAAGTAAGTTGGTTTGCTCCCAACACCCCAATGTACGCACTGTTCCCATTATTTGGATGCCCTGTATGTTGGTTTGCTCATCCCCCCTCCCCTAATGTACCCACTCTACCCATTGTTTGGATGCCAAGTAAGTTGGTTTCCTCCCCGCACCCCAATGTACGCACTGTTCCCATTATTTGGATGTCCTGTATGTTGGTTTGCTCATCCCCCCTCCCCTAATGTACCCATTCTACCCATTGTTTGGATGCCAAGTAAGTTGGTTTGCTCCCCACACCCCAATGTACGCACTGTTCCCATTATTTGGATGGCCTGTATGTTGGTTTGCTCATCCCCCCTCCCCTAATGTACCCATTCTACCCATTGTTTGGATGCCAAGTAAGTTGGTTTCCTCCCCGCACCCCAATGTACGCACTGTTCCCATTATTTGGATGCCCTGTATGTTGGTTTGCTCATCCCCCCTCCCCTAATGTACCCATTCTACCCATTGTTTGGATGCCAAGTAAGTTGGTTTGCTCCCCACACCCCAATGTAAACACTGTTCCCATTGTTTCGATGCCCAGTAAGTTGGTTTGCTCATCCCCCCTCCCCTAATGTACCCATTCTACCCATTGTTTGGATGCCAAGTAAGTTGGTTTGCTCCCCACACCCCAATGTAAACACTGTTCCCATTGTTTCGATGCCCAGTAAGTTGGTTTGCTCATCCCCCCTCCCCTAATGTACCCATTCTACCCATTGTTTGGATGCCAAGTAAGTTGGTTTGCTCCCCACACCCCAATGTAAACACTGTTCCCATTGTTTCGATGCCCAGTAAGTTGGTTTGCTCATCCCCCCTCCCCCAATGTACCTTCTCTACCCATTGTTTGGATGCCAAGTAAGTTGGTTTGCTCCCCACACCCCAATGTAAACACCGTTCCCATTATTTGGATGCCCAGTAAGTTGGTTTGCTCATCCCCCCTCCCCCAATGTACCTTCTCTACCCATTGTTTGGATGCCAAGTAAGTTGGTTTGCTCCCCACACCCCAATGTAAACACCGTTCCCATTATTTGGATGCCCAGTAAGTTGGTTTGCTCATCCCCCCTCCCCCAATGTACCTTCTCTACCCATTGTTTGGATGCCAAGTAAGTTGGTTTGCTCCCCACACCCCAATGTAAACACTGTTCCCATTGTTTCGATGCCCAGTAAGTTGGTTTGCTCATCCCCCCTCCCCCAATGTACCCATTCTACCCATTGTTTGGATGCCAAGTAAGTTGGTTTGCTCCCCACACCCCAATGTAAACACCGTTCCCATTATTTGGATGCCCAGTAAGTTGGTTTGCTCATCCCCCCTCCCCCAATGTACCTTCTCTACCCATTGTTTGGATGCCAAGTAAGTTGGTTTGCTCCCCACACCCCAATGTAAACACCGTTCCCATTATTTGGATGCCCTATATGTTGGTCTATTAAATTACATCCAAACCAGCAATCCCTTAATTTATGTTTATCTATAACCCTTTACCATTAATTTATGTGTATTTACCACCATGCTGACCAGATATAGCTAATTAGTGATATTTTTTTTATTATTATTATTTACTCGACCAAAACAAACAAACAAACAAACCAAAGTTACAATAGCACAAGAAAGAACATTAACGGAAAAACAGTTATAAAAAAAGCAAGTAATAAGGAAAAGGAAAATAAATACAAAACTAGATAAATAAAATTTAATTAATAAATAAAAAATTAAATAAATAAGATAATAATTTTGACTCGAGGTCTGGAAAAAATCGATGTCTGGAAAAAATAATACAAACAGAAAGTTGGTCCTTTAAAGTATGTCCAAACCAGCAAAAATTTGTCAAATTATAGCCCTTAACCATTAATTTATGTGTAATTTGTCAAATTATAGCCCTTAACCATTAATTTATGTGTAATTTGTCAAATTATAGCCCTTAACCATTAATTTATGTGTAATTTGTCAAATTAAAGCCCTTAACCATTTAATAACTTATGTGTAATTATCACCATACTGCCCAGATGTAGCTAATTGGTCGCTTTTGGCTCGATGTCTGGGAAAAAAATACAATCAGAAAGTTGGTTTTGTTTCACAAATGAAGATTCTGTTTTATCATGGGAAACATTGTTCAAAGTTGATTCAGACAATGTCCTTTACTTTGACCTGTTGGGTTCAGCTGAAGAAGTGGTTGTTTGTGGTCATGGGCTTTTTGTTACAAGCTACTTGTGGCCACTATTGACTCCAATGGGCTTTTTGTTACAAGCTGCTTGTAGCCACTATAGATTCTTAAGAACTTTTCGTTACAAGCTGCTTGTGGCCAATATGGACTCCAATGGGCTTTTTGTTACAAGCTGCTTGTGGTCACTATGGACTCTAACATGTCAAATGGGCTTTTTGTTACAAGCGGCTTGTGGCCACTATGGACTCCAATGGGCTTTTTGTAACAAGCTGCTTGTGGCCAATATGGACTCCAATGTGCTTTTTGTTACAAGCTGCTTGTGGCCACTATAGATTCTTAAGAGCTTTTTGTTACAAGCTACTTGTGGCCAGCATGAACTCCAATAGGATTTTTCTTACAAGCTGCTTGTGGCCACTATGGATTCTTAAGAGCTTTTCGTTACAAGCGGCTTGTGGCCAATATGGACTCTAACATGTCCAATGGGCTTTTTGTTACAAGCTGCTTGTGGCCACTATGGACTCCAATGGGCTTTTTGTAACATGCTGCTTGTGGCCACTATGGACTCCAATGGACTTTTTGTTACAAGCTGCTTGTGGCCACTATAGATTCTTAAGAGCTTGTTACAAGCTGCTTGTGGCCACTATGGACTCTAACATGTCCAATGGGCTTTTTGTTACAAGCTGCTTGTGGCCACTATGGACTACAATGGGCTTTTCGTTACACGCTGCTTGTGGCCACTATGGACTCCAATGGACTTTTTGTTACAAGCTACTTGTGGCCACTATGGACTCCAATGGGCTTTTTGTAACATGCTGCTTGTGGCCACTATGGACTCCAATGGACTTTTTGTTACAAGCTGCTTGTGGCCACTATATATTCTTAAGAGCTTGTTACAAGCTGCTTGTGGCCACTATGGACTCCAATGGGCTTTTTGTTACAAGCTACTTGTGGCCACTATGGACTCCAATGGGCTTTTTGTAACAAGCTGCTTGTGGCCACTAAGGACTCCAATGGGCTTTTTGTAACAAGCTGCTTGTGGCCAATATGGACTCCAATGGGCTTTTTGTTACAAGCTGCCTGTGGGCACTATGGACTCCAATGGGCTTTTTGTAACAAGCTGCTTGTGGCCACTAAGGACTCCAATGGGCTTTTTGTAACAAGCTGCTTGTGGCCAATATGGACTCCAATGGGATTTTTGTTACAAGCTGCCTGTGGCCACTATAGATTCTTAAGAGCTTTTCATTACAAGCTGCTTGTGGCCAATATGGACTCCAATGGGCTTTTTGTTACAAGCTGCTTATGGTCACTATGGACTCTAACATGTCCAATGGGCTTTATGTTACAAGCTACTTGTGGCCAGCATGAACTTCGATGGGATTTTTGTTACAAGCTGATTGAGGCCAATATTAGGTTTAGCAGCATAATAATTTCTTTAATGATTTCTTTATGAAATGTAGCTCTCTACAATTAGTATGATGAGCTCAATGTAAAAAAGACACTGACCTTCATGACCTTTATTTTGACAGAGTGAATTAAATTGTGATAATTAATTCACAACAAAGTCTGAAAACCCTGATCAGCCATCAATGCACACTCTTCTTATGGTATCCATTGACTGTCATGTATCTAGAGAAGATGATGTAGAGCAGCCGATACCATGTTAACTGACTGGCATGAGCAAACATTGCTCGCTGAAATAATCAAATCAATCTTAATCAATACAAGTACATGGTTAACCTGTTTGCATTGTACAAACTTTATGTGAATTTTGAGCTACATTTGGTCAAAAGCACTTCAATTTGTGTTCAATAGAAAACAGAAATAACTGTGACTGTTCTTTCTATAAAGATGAAACAAGAGTTTTACTATTGTATTACAAATAAATGTTGGAAATCAAATAGTAAGAAACCTTGGGGTCAACTTCTCTCCAAAAAGTCATGGTCAGGAAGGAGTTGCCCTGAAATGTTTCCCTTTTGATCACAGAGATGCACAATTGAATAACTTGTTAAAACTTGAATTGATGCTGCTTTCTCAACGTTAATTGAACTGGAGGACCTGGAAGGTTCATTTATTTGTCTTTATATATTTATTGACTAAATCAACACTGGTGAGCCACCAATGACAAGAAAGGATGATTTTTGTGTCTCGCAATCAGAGAGATTTTGTACAACAACAAGGGAGAAATTTAGAATTACATTCAATATAACTGGGGTAAAGTTTCTGTAATCAGGGAGATTTTCAAATTTATTCATCAGAGCATGGAAAGATTGGTTTATTTTATGGGAAATTTATGCAGAATTAGGGAGAGTTGGCAACTCTGATAAATACGCGTAATAAAAAAAAATCATATTCCTTTTAATAAATAGTTGAGACTAAGGCCAAAACCTGAAGAACCAAGATTGAGACCAAAACATTTATTTTAAGATCGAGATCATTGAACAAAAACTTAGATAAAATTAGCTGTGTTGTTGACCTTTGTAAGCCATCTTTGTCAGCTATATGACTTGGGCGTCAAACAATTAATTAGATTGACTATTTAGAAATCTAAATATGGTCATAAAGCCAAAATGCTTGCAAGCATGAACTGCATCACTGCAATTTTGCACAACAAAATCATGTACTTTGGGAAAGCATAAGAAGTTACATGTTACACTACCTTGATGAAATTATCATTGTAGTGTTTGAAATCAGGATGAATTACAAAAAGGTACACCACCCGATTACGATTCTACATCCAAGAAGGATAAATGTGTGATGACACTAACCTGTGATTTCCACATATCCCATGGGGCAGTGAGAAACATGTGTCTACTCAGTAGAATACTGAAGGGAATGTCCAAAAAGATCAAATACTTTCTCAAGATGGAAACACTCTGAAGGAAGTATAGCTTAGTACCTGCATACAAATCAAATCAAATTAAAAATTTGCATGAAATTTCTTATGTAAATAAAGGTCTGTTTCAATACATACAAGAAAATGTATAAAAAACCAATTTCACAAATGTGTTGAGCTGGCCACAGAAGAATTATGTTCACTGTCTTAGTTTTAGTGTTGTTTGACTCATGATTTCAGTTTGGACTCGCTTCTGATTCAAGTCACATTTTTGATGATGCAGACTCAAACTTCAGTTACGATGATCAATGACTTGGACTCAGACTTAAATGTTCCAGATGAATGGCTACTACTGCTCATAGACTTGTGAGCTTCAGGATTAATTCTGGCCTCATGGAGGTCTTCATTAGCAGACTTAAAATTTAAAAGTGACAACAAACTTACTTATTATTTTGTTATTTGTATATAGTTAATTTTTGAAAGGGATTTTTAACTTGGCAACAATTGATGCAGTAATTAAGTCCACATGATTAGTATATTTCCAATTAGGTTTTGGTTATTTATTTTACACTTCAGTGATTTATAACTCAAATTCGGACTTGACTCAAGTGACTCAAGACTTGGACTCAAAATCGAGGACTCTGACTCGGTCTTAAGGATTGAGGATTCGACTATAAGACAGCCAAATTGATACTAGAAGAAAAGTTTATATTTGAAAAATATCAGTGTTGGAGGTCTCGAGGCTGGCCTCTGCCTTAAGGCCAGCCTCAAGACCGACTTCGGAGGGCCTTGGTCTTGGCTTTGGCTTTGCTATGTAATGACTCAGTCTTGGCCTTGGCCTCGGCACCTTCTGGTCTAAAAATAAGCAGAAGCCGATTTGAGGCCACCAGTTTTTACTCAAATTTCCCATCATTTACTTTAAAAAAAAATGTTATCATGACAAAATACAATTACTGAAGCGGACCTGACACCTGGGCACACTTTATGAGAGCGAAAGATGCAACGCACTTTCGCAACCAGACCCCCAAAATTACAGATTTGAAATAGACTGGCTCCAACTCAAGAAAAAAAATTACCAAAAGTGATAATGCGGCATAGAAACCAGCCCAATACATGTAGATCCGAATACTTTGGAAACCAGTCTATTATTGCATATTCAATCATCAAGCTTTCATGTCTCATCTAACAAGGTAACTGCAAAAGGTCTGTGAAGTTCGGGATCTCTGTTTTGGACAAGTCCACCACAAGGAATTTGAAGAGAAGGGAAAAAGAAAACATAGAGACAGCTGCAAGTTTTGAAAAACAAAGCCGCAAAACACTCTTGAGTTCTGCGGCACAACATCCAAATTTATCACCTTTGTGTAAAAATTTTCTTTTGTTTTACTTGAATGTATGTGAATAATATAACTGGCCTTGGGCCTCAGACACAATGGCCTTGGCCATGCCAAGGCCTGAAACGCTGTCACCAGGTCTTGGTCTTGGCCTTCGCCTCAAATGCTGTGACTCAGTCTTGGCCTCGGCCTTGGCCTCAAATGCTGTGACCCGGTCTTGGCCTCGGCCTTGGCCTTGGACCCAGGACTCGACTGGGCTATGGCCTTGAAGGCTCTCGACTCGACTACAACACAGAATAATATGCAAACCAATATTTGTTGTTGTTTTAAAGAAACATGGCAAATATCTCTTCCGTATTATATACTCCCCTCCCACAGAAGTGTGGGTGGGGTCTAAGAGTGTAAAGCGAATTACTACATTTGCATATTTCCTAGACCGGCAGGTATAATCGCTAAGAGTTTGCCAATAGCGCCCTCCAGAGGCCACCCCTTAGAGCCCGCACATGTGTGCCCAGTGAACGTCCTCTTTTCTCGAGCGCCATATAAGGATACAGACACTCAGAGAAATCGAGGATATAGTGGGGAAGGAGGGCGGGACGCTCTACAGGTAAGTATTCACTCATAAACCCCACCCACATTTCTGTGGGAGGGCAGTCTACTTCGCTCATACATTCCCTGTAGAGCGAATTACTCCATTTGCATAGAATCGCACCGGATGATGGTGGAGGGTCTACGAGATGCAGCAATTAACAGAGGGGCACGCCAAGGGGAAACCCCAGAGGCCTGGAGCAGCGCCCACGGGTGCTGTCATGGCCGCAATCAAGCGGGACGCGGACCCCGCCAAGGGTGCGCGCACACTGAGATAAAATTGACTGAAAAACCCGCCGAAGCGCCGAAGCGAACAAGAGGGAAAAGAACATGTCATATCATCACAATAAATACATATAATCATATAAACTATTTGCCAAAGCAAAAATTGGGAGACTCACCTATTGACGGGAAGATCTCGGCTGGGGTGGGTCATGCCTTTGGGTAGAAGCTCGGCTAGCCGATGTCAGGGCTGCCCTTCCAACTCTGCCCGCTGACTGGAGCACATCCCGAAGGTAACAGTCAGTAAAGGTATTCGGCGTCTTCCAACAGGCAGCTTGGGTGATGTCACCTAAGGATATGCCACGAAAAAACGCCCATGACGTGGCCGCGGCCCGAACCTCGTGGGCTCGAATAGGCGCATTCGGCGAGACGTTAGCGTCCAAGCGGATCGCCGCAAGTAGCCAATGGCTTATTGTATCCCACGACGCCGGCTCGTGAGGCGGGGTCGAGGTAATGAATAGGTGGGAACGAGCCTTACGGAGCGTGTCCGTACGGCTGATATACCATTTAGGGGCCTGGACCGGGCACCAAAAATGATCCTCCGGGCAGATGACCGCAACTTAATGTCTGGGACAAAGATGTCTGGAGGAACAAACGACTCGAACTGGTTCTTCACAAGGAACCTGGTCCGGGGAATGAGGCAGTTTTGTAGTCGAGTCACCTGTGTCGAGTCCGAGTCCGAGTCACGAGTCATTAGGTCCGAGTCCGAGTCCGAGTCCCGAGTCACTTGGTCCGAGTCCGAGTCCGAGTCCGAGTCACGAGTCACTTGGTCCGAGTCCGAGTCCGAGTCCCGAGTCACTTGGTCCGAGTCCGAGTCCGAGTCACGAGTCACTTGGTCCGAGTCCGAGTCCGAGTCACGAGTCACTTGTTTAAATATTGATGGCAAACCAAATGTTGTAAAATAAGCATTGGAAATGACAAAATAAAACACATTTAATTTAAACAAAGTTCTGTACCTGCAGTTACAATTTTATTTGAGGTTTAACTCCTTGCCCTTTATCCAGAATATCTTTTAAGGATTTAAAATGATTTTTTTTCTCTTCAAAATAACCAATTATGTACTGATTTATTTATTTCAGAAAGGTTAATAGCCAACAAATTTAAAGAAACTTTCTCTAAACCATGAAACTTGTTGGCTACCTACCTTTCTGAAATAAATAAATCAGTATATAATTGGTTATTTTGAAGAGAAAAAAATCATTTTAAATCCTTAAATTCTTAAAAACTTAATCCTTAAAGACACTGGACACCTTTGGTAATTGTCAAAGAAACGATACGGGGCGGAACGGTGGATGCCATGATTAAAAAAGTTTCCTGACCAAGTTTCGCGTGTGCGTGTTGACCATGTGTGGAAACTGGTGCAAATAACACACAGCCATCACAGTGCAAATACAGGTACCAGACATGCCATTTCCCTGGTAATATGCACAATTGCTTCACGCAAGCAGTGGCTATGGTGCTAACGTTGACAGATAACCAGCATTAATATTGGTGTCGTGCATCTCAGTGTTATTGTGCGTATTGAACATACGAATCGAACATACACGCGCTGTATGTACAGTGCCATCTACTACACAATACTACTACAATAATCACGAACACTATTACTCGCAACACCATACTACAGTGTACTTCTTGTGCTAAGACGTTAATATTCCTCCATCCATGTGCACTCCGGGAATGACAATCGGATCATCGGAATCGTTTTTAATATTGAAAAAAGGTATTGTTTGTGAAAATACGTGACTCGCAAGTCACGAGTCCTCGGGGACAAGTCCGAGTCACGATAGTCGAGTCCGAGTCCGAGTCCGAGTCTTTTGCAGACGTGACTCGAGTCAAGTCCGAGTCACCGAAATTGGGACTCGAGACGGACTCGAGTCCGAGTCCTGGACTCGAGTCATACAACACTGGAATGAGGCCGACCCCGTCAGGTTCCCACCTGATGTGGCCCGCCTCAGTTGACAATGCATGGAGTTCACTACGTTGGCTTGGGAGCGACTGCCAGCAGGAATGCCACCTTGATGGACAGTTGGAGCAGAGTCAAGCTGCCCATCGGCTCAAAAGGAGGCTCCGGTAGCGTAGAGAGTACGCTAGGGAGGTCCCAAGCCGAAACCAGCCGACGCGTGGGGGGTCGGGAGACAAACATGCCCTTCACGAGTTGGCTGAGGGCCGGGTTGTCCGACACGGAGGTGCCATCAGGGAATCCCCTGTGGACCGCTCCAATCGCCGACCAATAATTCTTCACTGTGCTGATCGAGAGCTCGCTCTCGAACAGGGACACGAGGAAGTTGGCAATGTCCCCTAGAGAAGAGGGTGGCCCCCCCAACCGGAAAGAGATGCATCCGTCGTGACCGTCAGGGATGGGCGGGGCCTGCGAAAGGCCTTGCCCTCCATCAGGTTGGCCCGGACAAGCCACCACCGCAGGTGAGGAACCAGCCAGGCCGTGATTGAAACGGGATGACCGATGTCGTGCCAGCTGGGACGGTAGAATGTGAGCAGGTGCAACTGGATTGGTCGCATTCGCAGCCTGCAATAGTTTACCACATCCACCAGACTGGCCATCAGGCCCAACAGCCTGAGCCAGGCACGTGCCGGGGCAGTCTCGGCCGGTAGAAAGAGAGAAACGCACTGCTGTAGGGCGTGCCAGCCTCGATCGGAGATCGAGGGCCGCACCGAAGAAGGTTGGGGACTGAGTCGGCAGCGGGTGCGACTTCTCGGGATTGATCAAAAATCCGAGGTTGAAGCGCCACCCCCGCTGAGTGCCGCAACTGGCCCACCACGAGCCAGTCATCGAGGTACATGAAGACCGAGATCCCTTGCTTCCGCAGCGAAGCCCCAGTCGCTCGAACCACCCGGGTGAATACCCGAGGGGAGGTCTAGAGGCCTAAGGGGAGCACTGTGAACTCATAGCGTGTCCCGTCGTATTGGAACTGCAGAAACTCCCAGTGCTCCCGTCTGACGGAGACATGCAGTTATGCGTCCTACAGATCGAGGCTGGCCGCCCATGCTCCCTGTTGGAGGGACTCGAGAATAGTCATGAGTGTCTCCATCCGGAAGCGTCTGGGGCGGATGAATTTGTTCAACAGCTTGAGGTTG
Source organism: Pisaster brevispinus (assembly GCA_023634235.1). Lineage (NCBI taxonomy): Eukaryota > Metazoa > Echinodermata > Asteroidea > Forcipulatida > Asteriidae > Pisaster > Pisaster brevispinus. The sequence goes on along the minus strand of JAMKCF010000009.1, from coordinate 22,560,275 downwards.
AGTATCGGATGCCACACGCCGGCGTCCTTCTTGGGGACCAAGAAGAACGTCGACATGAACCCCGACTGCACCCGCTGAGCAGGAAGAACCCGCACTGCGCCCTTTTCGAGGAGGGAGGAAATCTCCCCTTCGAGAGACGCGCGTTGAGCCGGGTCGGTCGGGATCAGCGTAGGCCGAACCACCATGTCCGACAGGGGGTGCTCGTAAACTCGAGCGCATAGCTGCGATCTATAGTTTCGAGCACCCACCGTTCGGGCATGGCATGAGTCCAGGACCCGATGAAGTCTTGCAGACGGCCCCCCACAGTTCCGAGGGTGGGAGGCCGCCACCAGTCTGCGGAGTCACTTGCGCCAACCCCCGGGATAGCGGTGGGCAGGCGCGCGGAAACCGCAGCCGGCTTGCTGCCGGTGCTGGCCGGAGAATGCTTGGGGCTGGGCGGGCCGCGCACCCAACGAGTTGTCGGCACGGCCACGAAAACTCCCTCTGTTTGCCTTCACCGGTCTGCGCCGGGGAATAGTAAACGACGCCTTCTTAGGCTGAGAGGGGGGCTTTGCGGTTGAAAGCTTCATGAGATTGATTTTCTCAGTCATTTTCAACTGCTTGGCCTTGGCCTGCATCAACTCCTCGAACTGGCCTGCAAAGAGATCCATGCCGGCGAGTGGGAGATCTTCAAACCGTTTGCGCGCCGCAGGAGAGGGCAGGAATAAAGTGTCCAGCACATTCCCACGGCGGGCGGAGGTCATCAGAGAGGAGATGCGTGCGAACTGGTCGAGGACCACACGCAACCCCTGATCCAGGCAATGGAAAGCGGCTTGCAGCATGTCGGCTGGGATCGCTCCGTCATCATCCAACCCCAAGACCAAGTACTCCGAAAGGAGTAGAAGGAAAGAGGTAGAGCGCATACCGAAGCGGGAGGCGGTGTCGGATTTCCGCAACGTCTCCTCGAACTTCTCCCGGACTTTGTCCGAGAAGATGCGCTTTCCTGCTGTGGCGCCTGCATCGGCGGCGAGCTTGTCTTTTGCAGCATCGGGGACAGTAGGTACGGCGAAAAAATTTGTATAATCCGCCAGCGGTAACTGGTAGTAATCCTTGGTTCAGCGGGTGACGGCGGACCACTTGTCCGCCTTCATGATTTTCTCCATATGTTCAACACACACCTGGTCTAGCGGGAGAATGGGAAAAATTTTCTCCAAGCTCGCCACCGGCCCAGTGCATCGCTTGAACGACCTATGTTCAGGCTTTGGCGCCGACTCCACAAGGGGCAGTTGGAGTACGCGACACATGTCACGCTGAACCAGACGCAACTCCGAAGAGCTGCTCGAGCAGGACGAGGAGGATGAACGGCGAGAACGCCGGCAGACTTCCCCTTCTTGCGTCTCGAGCGGCTTTGGGAGGACTCCGATAAAAAATCGGACGACTCATGGGGGACCGGAACCCCCGAACACCGAGTAAAACCTGATGCGGTGGTCGGCCCTTCAGAGCATGGGTAGGCCAGCAGTCCGTCCCCCCGGACAGACTGCTCCAACCCCCTCAACCCCCTGCCTGGGCGACAGCGCCTCGAGCCCCGAGGGGCGGAGATCGGCTGTAGGGCCCGGGGGCCCGTACGCCTGCTTACCCAATGATTCTGCGGCGTACACTGCCAGTGAAATGGGGGGGCGTGGGGCATTATGGCCTGCCAAGCTGCAGGGGTTCGTCACACCAGACGACCCCAAGCTCGGGGGCGGGGCGGGTAAAGCGTGCGGGTCGGTGACAATGGACCCTGGCTTTTTAGTACCGCACCCCTTCTTGGGCTTGGTCCCAGCAGCGGAGTCCACCTTGCGACTCTTGCCGGAACTACCCTTGCGTTTGGCTGTCCCACCGACGATGGCTGGGGAGGGAGACCGGACCTGGTACTCCCCTGCCCGGCCGGTGGGACTGACAGTGCCTGCAGCCGACTGTGGCTGTGAGCACTGGCTGGAGGAAGAATTGGGTAACGGCGCATGTGCCCCGCATCAACCCCCAAGGGCACCGGCTGTCCCGAGGGGGTACAAATTCCCTCGGATACGACAGCGAGAGCTTTCGCCAAACGTTTCTATCTAACAATTAATCAACACAAACTCCACAGAACACTCTACACTCACAATATCTTGTTCTTTTATTTAATAAAACTCTCTTGCGAAAACACAGGTAAGCTTAGTGTAAAAATGGGGAGCCCAATACAAACACGTCTTACCGCTACCAAATGCTAAGAGAAAAGAGGACGTTCACTGGGCACGCATGTGCGGGCTCTATGGGGTGGCCTCTGGAGGGCACTATTGGCAAACTCTTAGTGATTATATCTGCCGGTCTAGGAAATATGCAAATGTAGTAATTCGCTCTACAGGGAATGTATGAGCGAAGTAGACTCGTATTTTACAATGTTTGTGTTGAGACTAAGAGTTTATTAATGTGAAATACCTGATACAAGCACAAATCAGCCTGAGGTTTTGTTTCTCATTTTACAATTTAAGAAGATGACTGAAAATTGTCCATGAGCAAAACAAAGTACATGTACATTGCAAGCTGTTTCAAGTATCCACGATTTTTTCATTAATTGGATGATGAATTAAACAAATTTTTGAGTACAACATAACCCTCAAAATAGATTTTTAACATTCAGTAAACCTTTTGAAACTACTAAACCATTGGATTGTGATTGAGTGTTACCTTTTGCTAGTTTGCCAGATTCCATCATGTTCCTGTATAAAAAGTGGAAAAGGAAAAGGAAACACAGTACAATGACTCAGAAACTCAAAATAATCCCAAGCAATGAAATGAAGCAATTATGTATAGGGTTTTATCTGCAGGATATCTCAAACCACTCATCATTTTATGACAAGCGAACAAAGTTATTTTAAATTATGTTATCCAATTAAAGACAAGGCGAGCCTTTCTGTCAATGAAAAGTGTACCAAGTTCCATAATGTGCATTACACAACACACAGGACCTACAGCTTTACTTTTTACCTGAAGGAAGAAGCAATTCAATTTAAAAAAGTCAATAATGGTTTATTAACATCATGTTTTGCCATTAAAAAAATGAATTGCACAAATTAATATCAAAAATTCAAAAAATATAATACAAAAAACAACCAGACAGTAAACAATTTACAGTTGATAACAGTTTACAATGTACATCATCTAAACATACATTGGAAAAACATGTCTCATTAAAAACAGAAGGCAAACAATTGTAACTTACACCATAAAATAAACAAGAATAAGTAAAGTTGATTATTTTTTACAAGACTGGCAATGTGTGGGATTACACTTTGTTGGTAACGTACAATGCAACATTTAAATTGTTAATATTTTGGGTGTGTGTTACATTAAACAGAACAATTTCTACATTTGATGGGATTCAATTCAAACAGTAACATTTTAAGTTTTTTCATTTTTTTCTTAAAATTTCTTAAGTTTCAAGATTGCACAAGCACTGAAAGCACCTCTACAACCTTTTTTGAATGTGTTTTAATTTGTTGACTTGCTCTTAAGTAAAGATTTCCTTTGAATTGGGTCTAATGTCACTTATATATCAGCCATTCCATTGTGACTTGCATGACTAATTTTACAACTTTGTCCTGCCCTCTGCTCCAAGATATTACACCTTGCTCTTAACTCAGTTTTAAGAAACTATGAGGCTTATATTGTAAAAATGCTAGTAGTGCATAGCATGTGGCTCTGGCATTTGGAGTGACAAGCATAACAAATTTAAAGAGGTGTTTAATTAGGGGAACAACAACATGGCCATGACATCAGAAGGGTCAGGGCCATCCTATAAGCATGGCCATGACATCAGAAGGGTAATGGCAATTCTTTAACGCATAGCCATTAACATATTTTGTATTAAGTCTTAAGTACAAGCAATAGGTGATTAAGTTATAAAATAACTGAACCTACCCATTCTGAAATGTTGACTATGAAGCGCAAATACCACAGAATGGCTGATATGACCAAGAGATAATTCACAGGTAAAATGTTGAAATTGGAAGGACATGAACAATAAAGGTTTTTAACTTTCTGTTACATTTTGTCATGTCTATCGCAGTTTAAATTGTCTTGAATGATCACGCCCAACATGTTACCATATTGCACCTTTTGTATGTAATTGTGTGTCAATAATACAGAGAATTTCAGCTTGTTCTAATGTTTCTTTAATAAATTACACTGACACTGTGCAACATTTGGCTGCATTTAATTTTGTGTTATTAATGGAAGCCCAGTTTTGTAAATTAACTACGAACTGCTGAATATCAGTGATTTGTCATCAACATACTTATAACAGCTTGATTTATAAAGTGTAAATTTTAAACAACTTTCAGGGTGGAAAAATTTGGTGTGATAAAAAAATGCACCGACGTTCATCTCCCATAGCTAATGGCTCAGAGGTGGCAAGAATCTTGTTGCAAGACTTACAGGGTCTATTAGCCTTGGTGTGAATTTTGTCACAGGAGAAATGATGCTACATGTATTAGAGCCTTGCTTATATGGACACAAGTGCTGTGACTGACACTCTCTGAACCCACACTCTGACAACAGTATAACTTGCTAAACTGCTGAGCGCCACAACACCCCCATTTTATTGTGAACTAAAGGATAGGAAGGAATGTGATCTTCAAAAAACATTACTTTGTGTGAGTGTTTCATAGTATTCAAATAGTCAACATGCACACCAGCTAATTGCATGGATGCTAAAGGCATTGCCTTCAATTCCTGTTATTTTAAAGTTTGGGTTGACTTTAGTAGCCAATTGGATACCCAGCGTTTTACAACTAGTTGCTTGGGTGATATTCAGCCATGTAATCATAAATTTGGCAAATGAGCCAGCTTTTAAACTTTTTTTACAGAGCAGATGATAGTGTTGGTAAAATGACATACCTTACTGCTGTATAACATGCTACATGATTCTTATGGCCACTCACACCAGAGGCATCAAATGTCACAATCTATGGAAGACAAAGTATTTGATTAGAAAATTATTAAATGAGGTAAATACTGTGAACTAATTGATAGCAAAGCAGTGTTTGTCAGAGCTGATGAACTGGAGTTGGTTTAAACTTAAATTGTGTAGCTGAATCAGCGACTGAGTCATGTGAGTCTTAGTGGGTGTACATTGTAAACAAACAAAGCCAGCAAAATAGTGTGCATGGAAAAGCAGTGGCTACTTCTCACCTTATACGGCAGCAGCCGAGTGCTTATGGTCATCAATTATGTCTATTCTCCCAATGTAAACTCTCACATACACAGTACATGTACTTTTTGAGGCTTTGGTGAGGTATCAATGTATATTTGGTTGCGGTAACACCATGTACTAGCTACTAGCTGTGTAGATTTGTTCTTAGGGAACTAGGTCTTGCTTTTTATTCTACTGCCACAGAGTAGATTTGGACTTCGGGAGACTACTTCTGGAGACAACTTATTTCTGAAAAAAAATGTCCAGCTTATTAGCTACTACCTGGGCGGCAGGTAGGAAATCGGCCAGGACTACTACTTTTGCTTAGTGGATCAGATCGAAGGGACTTCTCGTTATTAACTTCACTGCCGCAGAGTGAGTTCTTAATTGGTCTCAACATTTCGACTAGCTTGCTCTAGTCATTGTCAGGAGACTGAAGAGTGTGAGACATGTCTTTTTATAGGGGTTCAGAGGCTTCAGTGTAGTGTCAGTCACTGCTTTGATTGGTTCTTCTGAAAGGAGAACTGTGGTTGGAGGGCTCAGGGCTATTGTGTTGGTTGCCCATTGTGTGTGAGTGCCCTGTGTAGTGTGGTGTGTCAGTAGACTGTGGGATATTAGTGGAGTAGGGTGGTAGGATTGTGTGCCAGATACTGCTAATGAAGTAACCGATATCTCGTGGCACAGTATTGTGCTTGTGTATTTCAATAGCTTCCCTGATGCGACATGTATACCAATGTCTCTCAGGAGCTATAATTCGAGCCTGCTCCCAATCTATGACATGGTCTAGATCGGTGGAGGTGGAGTGTTTGAAACGGCAGATTTGTCATATTCCCCTCTGCGGCCATGGGCCTTGTGTCCCTTTAGCCTAGTGGTAAGGTCTCTACCACTCTCGCCAATGTACACTTTACCACAAAAGCAAGGAATTCGATATACTCCTGCTGGACTGCTAGAGTCATGCTTGTCTTTGTGGGTGTGCAGTTTCGTTTCCAACTTATTGTGAGTTCGGTAGTAGACCTTGACGTCCACTTTCCGGAGGATACATTGAATTTTATGAGAAGTATGACCAATGTATGGAAGGACCGCAATGGGCATATTTTCGGAGTTTGCAGACTGAGAGTTGGGTTCGGAACAGAACTCTTGTTTGTTTGGCCTACACCCATCCTCTTTTAGCACTGTGTTAAGGTGCTCCAGTTCATTTGGTAAATGAAAAGAAGTAGGGTGCGGTTCACTGAGGCTTTCACAGAAGGAGGATGAAATGACCGAGCATTAAGATAGCGGCCGTGTGTGAGTCGGTTTTCTGTACACCGAGTGTGCAAGAGAACCATCAGTCAGCCCTCTTGGAAATCAAGGAAAGGTAATGAATCGGATGTCTCTGTTTCCATGGTGAACTGAATGTTGGGATGTTGCCGGTTAAGGTGACAAAGGAAGTCATCAAGGTTTTCCAATCCATGTGGCCAGTTGATGAACGTGTCATCCAAATATCGAAGCCAAAGCTTGGGTTTGAGTCGAGCTGTACCCAGAGCTTTCTGTTCAAAATCTTCCATGAAGATATTCGCTAAGACCGGGGAAATAGGAGACCCCATGGGAGTGCCCAAAGCCTGTCTAATACACATCTCTCCATTGGTAGTATATGGACTTTACACAAAGTCAATAATAGATCATGGATCTGGTCTGGCGTTAGGCTGGTTTGGTCGGTTAGGGTTTCATCTTGGTAATTTGGCATGCTTCATCGATAGGCACGTTGGTGAATAGTGATTTGACATCAAAACTCACTAGTACATCAGAGGTCTGTAGTTCAATTCCCTTTATGATATCGATAAACCCTGCTGAATTGGGTACACGGTGAGGCATTTTACCCACAAGTGGGTGTAGGAACTTTGTCAAGTGTTGAGTGGGGTTGTAGGTTGGGGAACCTCGAGTGAAGAGACAATAGGGCAGAGTGGTTTGTCTGGTTTGTGGATCTTTGGCTGGACAGTTCTTTTCAGAACTAAGTTGTCTCCCGAAATAGTCTCCCGAATTCCAAATCTACTCCGCCGCAGTAGAATAAACCAGACGTTGTGAACTTATTAACAAGTTGACATTTTTGAAGAGATATAGAGATGCTTATGTTGTCCCCAAGAGTCTCTCCCTAAGAGACCCTATCCACACCGATCATTCTGCTCAAATCATACATAAAGCTAACAAACTTTACTCCGAAATCAGATTGCCTCTATCCAAAGTAGCCTAGCCCAAACTGACCTCCAGATATCCTAATACAACTGCAAGACTGCTTACTACATGGTAAGAAGATTCCATGTTGGATGACTGAGGCAAGAACGGTTCTGATCATGAAGAATGTCAAGAAGGTAATGTTGCCAGTAACTATAGACCAATCACGTGCTTACCTGTGATGTATAAACTCTTGATCAGTATGATTGCAGAAGACTTCTATCGTTATATGGATAACCAGCAGCTGTTTACGGAGGAGCAGAAAGGCTGTAAGAAGCAGTTCAGAGGTACGAAGGATCAACTTACCATCGATAAGGCTGTACTGAAGAAATGCAGGAGCAGAAAGACGAACTTGGCAATGGCATGGATCTACTACAAGAAGGCTTATGACATGTATGACAATGGTATCACACACATGAATAATGGAATGCCTGGATTTGGTTGGAGTGGCTGATGCAGTAAAACGTCTTTTAGGTGAGAGCATGAAGACATGGCGAACCAATCTGACAGCCAACAATGATAGTCTGGGCAAGGTATGCATAAGAAGAGATACCTCTTCTTATTTCCAACGTGACTCTCTGTCTCCGCTGCTGTTTGTTCTGGCACTGATGCCCCTGTTGATGATTCTGAGGAAGGTGAGTGCAGGTTATGTAATGAAGAAGGACGGATGTAAGATCAACCATCTGCTTTTTATGGACGATTTGAAGTTGTTTGCAAAGAATGAGGCGGAGATTGATTATTTGGTGCAGACCGTCAGGATTTTCAGCGATGACATCCTGGAGAAAAGTGCTTCAATGACCATGAAGAGGTGAAAGAGGGTACATTCCGATGGCATCGCTCTGCTAGATGGTGCACTGATGAGGGCTTTGGGTGAGGAGAAGAATTAACGGTATCTTGGTGTACTTGAATCGGACCATGTCTTTCACAAGGAATCAAAGGTGAGGCTGAGGGCAGAATACACCAGACATGCCAGACGTGTGAAGAAATGTTTGAAGTCTAAACTGAACAGGGGGAACATGGTTAAGGCAATTAACACGTGGGCCGGGTATTGTCGAGTGGACTAAGGAAGATCTAGATGTCACAGACAGGAGAACAAGAAAACTGATGACCATGCATGGCATGCTTCATCCGCGGGCAAATGTGAGCAGACTTTATCTTCTGAGGGCAGTAAGGGTGGCTGAGTGTCACATCAGTGTCAACATGGATCGCAGGAGCTTGCATTGTCATATTAGGAGGGCTGAGGAGAAAAGTTGTTGAAAGTTGCGCAGAAGTAGACAAAGGCGGGCGAAGTTGGGCCGAAGGAGTACAAGAGGGAAAGAAAAGAAGAAAGACATCAAGATTGGCCGAACAAACCACTTCATGGCCGGTTCTTGAGATGTACTGAAGAAGTCCTGGAATTGGTTAAAAAATGATAAGAACTGAAGAAGGATACCAACGGCTTGATTACTGCGGCACAGGACCGGTCTATAAGGACAAATGTAATGAAGGCAAGGATAGAGAAAGCAAACGTCTCTCCTATGTGCAGAATGTGTAATAAGGCAGAGGAAACTGTACTACATATTGTCAGAGAATGTAGTATGATGGCCCAGAAAGTGCAAAGGAAGACATGACAAGTTGGCCAAGGCGATTCACTGGGATCTGTGTAAAAAAAAAGGTGTCCATGTGACTGCGAAATGGTAAGACCATGTTCCAGAGAAAGTTGTGGGGACCGACCAGGTCAAGATCCTCTGGGTCTTTAACATTCAGACTGTTCATGTTATAGAACATAGACGTCCGGATGTTGTAGCCTTAGATAAGACAAAGAAGATGTGTCATCTCATTAACATAGCTGTGCCAGGTGATATTACAGAAGTCAGTGTGCTTTTAGTTTTGTGTTTTTTTCCCTGTATATTTAATGTCCAGACAAAATGGTAGAAAGATGAGTCAACTTTGGCTGAATTTTGTCTAATTACTTAAAAACTTTGATCCGTTACCCACTTAATAAACAGTTTTCTAGAGCTTGACGACACCCGAGAGAAGGACAGGACCTTATGTAGTGGAGCACCCAAGACTGCTGTCAAATTTTGATCAAGTAGGTTATGCAATTACAAATATACATTTCATTTCACTTTGAAAAAAAACCCACACAACAAAAAATAGTTCCCTTAGGGGGTTAATACATACAATAGCAATATAAAACCGATAATACATACTGCCTAGCTCCTTATGGGCTAGAAAAACAATCAGGGCCAAAATCAACGTATAAGCCGCGGCTTAACCCTGGAAAGCGCCCCCTACATTTTGCGTACATGGACTCGGTCCTTTGGGATTGCAGTCCCCATTATGTTCTTGCATATCATAATTGAGTTCAGAATGTGGATAAATGACTTTCTTTATGCCTTTTGTAACTTTCTATGGATGCTATAAGTATCCTTAGGAGATGTCGATAGTATTTATTTAATTTTGGAAGAAAATATTTTTTACACTTACTAAACATTAAATACTGTATAGGGACAGCAATCCCCAAGACAGGCGTTGATGGACTAACCAGCTGTTTTTCCCTGACCCCAGGCTAAGTTGGGCAGCAATGTCTTCAATTCAACCTTGAGGTGTTGACAGATGACCCATTACAGGATAAACTGAAATAGCAGGTCCAGTGGTTTTTTTCCCCAGGGGTGGCATATTAAAAACCAATTGGTTAGGGACAACTGTCCCCATAATGACTTGTTCCAGGGTTTTAAGATACCCAAAGATTACGTAAGATTGGCACAAGGGACATCCCTGTACTTGTCTAAATAAAATTCCGTTCAATGCCTCGTGAACACCATTTTAGACAAGTTCAACAAGTCATGTCTTAAGAGAATTGTAAGAAGAAGTTTGTCTGTAGAATATCTGAGTTCCTTCCCTGCCTGGTCGATACAAAGTGAGAATATCACACAAGTATCAAGAGTAGTGGCATCGACAGAGTAGTCAACTGCAAAAATGAGTCAAGCAGCATGGTTTTGGAGTTTTTGGAGTCTAAGTTTTTCTCCTTGGGTTATGCCATATAGAAGAGAGTTGCAGTAGTCAAGCCGGGTTGTTATAGGTTTCTGAACAATATGATGACATATGTTGTGGTCAATGAATTTACGAATGCGCCAGAGATTACGTAGGTGGAAGTTTACTGATTTGCAGATAGAAGAGACATGGTTGGACATAAAGAAAGATGAGTCAAATGAAAAACCCAGGTTTCTAATATTGCGAGAAGCTGAAATAAAATTTTTGGGCCAGCCTGGAGAGTGAGTTTGTTTCGTAAATTGCTAGAACATGTGAAAAAGCTGCTACAAAAAACTATGTTTTATCACCGTTAAGTTTCAGCATATTGCTTGCCATCCAGTCCTGTATATGGAAAATGCAATAGGAGAGGTTATCAAGAGCAACGGAAGAGACACCAGGAATAGCAGGATTCGGTGTAGAGTTGTATATCATCAGCATAATGTGATAATTTAAATTGAAGTGATCCATATGATGTTTGCAACAGTTTTTATGTAATGTGAATAGTACTGGAACAAGTACTGACCCCTGATTCATGAGACAAGGAGTTATTAACCCGTACACCATTTTTGCAATTACAAAAGTAGCTGGTGAACCATAGTAAGGACACGTCACTGTAATAGATGCAGGCCTTTTTTACTACTATTTACATTTTTTCCCCAAGATGGCAGCCAAATAACATCAAAGGACACAGAAGTGCTGGGATAACACCAAAGTCTGAATAGCAGACTTATTTGTTGTGGTCCTTATGATTTTGATGGAGAATAGAAGTCATTTATCAAAGTATCTGTGTGAGATGATTGATCACTCAATCCCACACAGACATACAATTGTAGATTATACGCAGACTCCTTTAACAAACTGCATAAACCATGTACACTACACATCTTATTTGAAAAGTGCATGCACATCAGGGAACTATGGCCTAAATCACTTGAACATTATGGGACATGGTGAGTCCCTACAAATAGTGTCGGAACAAAGAAGTGTCAGAACATAGGTTGAACAGCCAGAACATAGGAATGTTAGAGAATAGGGGTGTTGGAGCATAGGGGTGTTGGAATATAGAAGTGTCGGCATATACATGGTTGGGTAGTAGGAACATAGAGGTGTCAAAGCATAGGGGTGTTGAAACATTGGTTGGGCAGTAGGAACATAGGGGTGTCGAAACAAAGACGTGTCAGAACATAGGTTGAACAGCCAGAACATAGGAATGTTAGAGAGTAGGGCGTGGAATATAGAGGTGTCGGTGATACATGAAGGGGTGTCAGAACATAGGTTGGGTAGTAGGAACATAGAGGTGTCAAAGCATAGGGGTGTTGGAACATAGGTTGGGTAGTAAAAAACATAGGGTACGTTCAGACAAGGAGTTAAACTAACCCTTAATCCGAGCACCGCGGGTGTCCACAAGATAAAAATGACTTAATCTAAACTTTGCTTGCATTCACACGATAAGTTTATTCTGTCCGGCGGACTAAACTGACCCACGAGGTTAATTACTAGGTCATGTAACGTTGACCAATTCCGACTACCGATTCCGGTTCATCACATTGCGCATGCCGCTTCGTGCTTTTTTTACCTACGTAAAAAAAATGGCGCCTGTAAACAGTAACTTGCTGGAACGCCTTTCGTTTTTGTTTTTTTACTGTCGTCTGTTCGGAGCTTTTCCGACGAAGGGATGTGAACGGGATGTGAAGGGAAGGCAGGGGAGATGGCGATGAAAAAAGAAAGAAATAAACTATGACGATTACTGAAAAAAGGCGGCAAGCAAGCAATGTACATGTATCACCAAGGCTGAACCACTTGCATGTACAATGTAAAAAGGACGCGATTGTACATGCACGCATGCATGCGATCGATTGATAAACATTAGGATGACGTCACCTTTTCTGGCGCGGTCACACGGAGTAAAATAGACCGGAAGTTGCAGGTCAGTTGCGTTCCAACGATTGTTTATTTGGCCACGCAGCGGAGGGTTGGTCGTAAAACCTGGACTAGTCTGCACTAGTCCACCTTTTTTTAAGGACTAGTTTAACCCCATTCTGTGGGTAAAGTTGACCCTCGCGGACCGGATTTTTGCGTTCGAACGGGGGGGTTATTTTAGCACTTTTGGATTAAGGGTTAGTTTAACTCTTCGTCTGAACATACCCATAAGGGTGTTGAAACAAAGAAGTGTCAGAACATAAGTTGAACAGCCAGAACATAGGAATGTCAGGGCATAGGGGTGTTGGAGCATAGGGGTGTCGGAATATAGAGGTGTCGGTATATACATGAAGGGGTGTCAGTAGGTTGGGTAGTAGGAACATAGAGGTGTCAAAGCATAGGGGTGTTGGAACATAGGTTGGGTAGTAGAAACATAGGGGTGTCGAAACAAAGAAGTGTCAGAACATAAGTTGAACAGCCAGAACAGAGGCCCCGTTCCCACTGGACCCCGCATTGATCGCCCAATTCGAGAAAAGGGCGATCAGACCCCGCAATTTCTCGAAAAGGGCGATCAAAGGGCGATCAAGCGTAAGTGGGAACGCGAGGGCGATCAGGATCAGACCCCGCAAATTTGATCCACCTCGGGAGTAGGATTAAAGCGGGATCTGATCGCCCTTGTGGATTAATGGGCGATCAAAAGTCTAGTGGGAACGCAAAGGGCGATCAGACCCCGCAATTTGAGGGCGAACATCCGGTACGGTAGGCCCGAATGGCGCGAGTGTTTATTTGAAAAAATGTTTCTTCTATAGTAGTACCACACTGTGTGGTCGCCATAGATACGTTGCGCCTGCGCACTGCCCACTTGGTCAACCTGCGTTGGTGAACTTTGAATCCACTTCCGTTCCCAAAAGGGAGATCAATGCGCGATCATACTCTAGTGGGAACGCGACCGCGATTCACGTCTGCGACTAATCCTTTTGCGGGGTCAGGATCTCGTAATTGTGGATCCAGTGGGAACGCGGTCATAGGAATGTCAGAGCATAGGGGCGTCGGAATATAGAGGTGTGGGTGATACATGAAGGGGTGTCAGAACATAGGTTGGGTAGTAGGAACATAGAGGTGTCAAAGCATAGGGGTGTTGGAACATAGGTTGGGCAGTAGGAACATAGGGTGTTGGAACAAAGAAGGGTCAGAACATACGTTGAACAGCCAGAACATAGGAATGTCAGAGCATAGGGGCGTCGGAATATAGAGGTGTCGGTGATACATGAAGGGGTGTCAGAACATAGGTTGGGTAGTAGGAACATAGAGGTGTCAAAGCATAGGGGTGTTGGAACATAGGTTGGGCAATAGAACATAGGGGTTGTCGGAACAAAGAAGTGTCAGAACATAGGTTGAACAGCCAGAACATAGGAATGTCAGAGCATAGGGGTGTTGGAGCATAGGGGCATCGGAATATACATGTAGGGGTGTCAGAACATAGGTTGAGCAGTAGGAACATAGGGGTGTCGGAACATACTGTAGGTTTGTCTGAACACAGGTTGAACATACTAAAATAATCATTTTCAACTCATGTTTTACCTAAAACATGCCTCCTTCTGAAATTAACATTGGACAGTCCATTTTTCAACCATCTGGTAAAGTCAAAAAACCTTGGTGTTCTTATGGATTCTTCGATGAGTATGATTGACCAAGTAACCAACATCTGCAAATCAGCTCTTCTGCAAATCAGAAAAATAGGTTGAATCTGTCGCTGTCTTGATGATGATTCCACTCTTATATTTGCGCATGCCTTTGTCACTTCTAGACTTGACTCATGCAATTCTCTTCTCACTGGACTTTCAGATAGAGAACTTTCTAAAACATGAGTTCAAAACACCGCTGCTCGCCTCGTCTCACGCACACCTCGTTCTCAACATATAACACCAACCATACAAAAACTCCACTGGCTCCCGGTCAAATTGCGTATCGCGTATTCTTAAAAGTAAATCTTCTCACTTTCAAAGCTCTTCATGGCCTACATGTATCTCCTGACTATATATCTGATCTTCTGCATAAATATATTGACTGGTTGTCCTCTTTGTTCTGCTGGCCAATCCCTACTGATGCAAACTACTTTTTCCACTAATTTTTATGGTCAAAGAGCCTTCTACTTCATTGCAACTTCGTTATAGATAACTTACCTCTTCATATTCACCAAGGTGACTCTCTTCAGATTTTCAAGGGGCTAATTTTTTTAAAAGACTCATTCCTTTGAATCTATATTTTTGTTCAAATTGTTGACATATTTCATTTCATTGGTTTATGTTTTTGTGTTGTGCATAGAAGCTCCTGAATTAAGTGCTATATAAATGTCTTGAGTCAAATTACTGTTGTTATTATTATGTAGAGGTGTTGGAACATGTACAGGGGTGTACACACAAACATGTGGTCTAGCTGGCAAACCATATTAATTACACATACTTTTACAGTTTTATGTACGTTTTCTGGCAATGCAGCAGCTCTTATTGGAAAAAGGCTATATTTGTTCAAACATTTTTGTACTTAAGTTACAAATCTGATTGATATTTTAATTGACATTAAAAAAAAGTTTACAATTTTAATTTATTTTTTATTGTGTTTAAGGCATTCCGTTTATAAGCTTCGGCTTCTTGTGTAATGCCTCAACTTAGCAGTTTTCGTGTAACCATTGTTTTGTTTTCTAAAGTGCTTATTTATGTGGAAATAAATGTTTCTGAAATGAAATGAAATGAAAGATTTAAGAATATTGTGTTGTGTAATTGTATTGTAAATACTCATGCTTTTCATATTCCCTGCTCTTGCTTTGGTATCATTATTTGATGCAAGGGCCGCTGGAGCAATGAGCCACAAGATACAAGTATTTGAAACCACTTCTTAGAGGTATTTTTTACAGAGTAGACCATGTTTTAAAAATTTTTACACACACAAAAACAGCTTCAGTCTTAAAGTCATCCCACCCCAACCCACTTCCTAACCACAAAGGTTAGTTTTAAAAAACAACAATACTGTATGCACGTGTACTTGCTGATATTATCACTTCTGTGTTATAAAATAATGACAAATACAAAATTCATGCTTCAATTTTGAACTAAAAATTAGGAATTTACATTCATCATGAGATTTGCTCTTACCATGTTAATGTCATGTTTTTTCACAAATTGTAAAACATGATGACCTATTACATCTGTATCCCAATCTACCTCTGGGTCATCTTTTAATCTTCTGAAAAATAAAACAACAAAAAACAAACGTGTAAAAAAATATATAAAAAAACAAACAAACAAAATCACACACACCCCAACAAACAAACATGCAAAACAAATAAATCAAACTGTATAGAACAACAGTGCATGCTTTTAGTTTTCAAATTAAGATTTTTTTCAATAAACTGTGAAATTTCCTCTAAATAAAGCATCAGAGGTCATGCACTAGGAGCAAGAAATATCTCTAATGACGAAACTGTGACATAATTTGAATAAAGCTTGTAGATGTCAAAAGGTTACAGTTTTGTTCACATTAGACCATTTTTCCCAATCAATGTTATTATACACCAAAAATATTGTTTATAATTCTTACTCATCATTTAACACATTGATGTTCTCTACATCTTGTAGACCAAGCATGGAACAGCTGGCTATCAGTTCCTTAGTTCTTACAGCCCCATGCTTGTAGTAATCACCTGCAAAATATGGTAAAACACACTCCAGTCAAAAATAGTTTTCAATCCAACTTTCCATTCAAATTGTTAAACACTCAAACTGAGTGTATGTTTTAGAGAAACAAAGTCAACATTGCAACCTGATGTGTATTTTTGTATATTTTTGTGGATCTCAGTTGAAAAGAAGTAAACAAAAAAAAGAACAATTAATTTTAAAAAGGCATACTAGAATGAAATACGAAATTGTGTCGGCCTTTGCGTTAATAATAGGTATAATTTTGTGATTTTTTAAAGAAAAATTTTCAATAATACAGGTACTGCATTTGTTTGTTTTGATTTAAATCTACCCATTACAATACAATGTATGACTTTTTAAAATTACTTCATAAAGACAACATCAAAGCAAAAACATGCAATGTAACTCACTGGATGTACTGCATGTGCGGTGTAACTCATTGAATGTACATGTACAAAAATATGCAAGCAATACCTTTTTTGTTGTTGTTGATATTTGTGCACTGATGTAAAAAATATTGTTGTGTTGGAATGCTTAAGGAGTGTTTCCACTAAAACACAATGCAACCAGACAGAACCGATGCCAAGCCCATTGTGTTGGGATTTTCAAAATGGAAACAAATTTGTTGTGTCAAAAAGGCAAGTTAACCACCTGAGCATAGCACCTTTCAGAATTGCATTCGTAAATTTGTATTGAGCCTAAAGGTTGATACACAGAGCTACAAACCATTTTCACGAAAAAAGAGAGCAACAAGAAAAAATATTTGTATATGTACATTGAACATGCACAACAATTCTTGTGTTGGGATGTTTAAAGGAGTGCTTCAGCTTACATTAACACAATGCAATCCAGACAGAACCCATGCTAAGCCCCTTGTATTGGGATTTTCAAAATAGAAAACAATTTTGTTGGTGGCAAAAAGGTACAGCTAATTCCACCCGAGCATAACATTCACAATTGTATTGACCCTAAAGGTTGATATTACAGAGCTACACAAAACTTTCACCCAAAAAGAAAGCATCAGACCATGTACATGTAGGCCTATGTATACTATAAAATCCATAATGATGCAAAAGAAAAAACACGGGGGCGAATAATGCTAAGAAGTTGACAACATTTTACCCAACTTAAATTCATCCTCTGCTATTACATGTATTACATACAAACCAACCCTTATTAGCATAGTTTTTTTTTATCATTAGCTGAAGTGTCCCAATACTTGATTAAAGTGAAGGAAGGGGATTGCAATAGATACACATGTTTTCTTACTTTTATAGCAGCCTGTGCACAAGCTGCTGTGGAACGCACTGGGTATACATGTTCAGTGCTTATAAAACATCTGGTGTGGCAAGGGGGAATTCAAATAATATTTATTATGTAATTATTAGATCAATGAAATTGTTTGTATTGTCCACTGCTACATGTACAGGATCTACTCCAAAGTATGTTGACAATATCAGTTGTTGGATACATGTTATTTCATCTAGAACAGTTTAAAATTATTCTTATTTATATTTTGGTTTATTTATTTATTTGTTCCCATGCAAGATTGCCCCAAACAAGGCTAAAAGCCACTCTTGTTAAGGGGCTAAAAGATGAAAAATATTAAAGATGAAAATATCTCAGGGGAGCTGAATGAAGGTAATTGACAGTCCTCTTTTAACACAGTCTAGATTGTACAATTTAATGGAAGGAAACATGAACCAGGCAAGTAGTTCCAAAAGATACAGTACATGGAATAAAGCTGTTGGAATGGCTTTTTGTTTTACATCTCAGCAAAGCATCTAGGTGAGTGATAGGAGGAACCAATTCTGAAACACTGGTGGCATATTTACCATAAAAATATCTGTGGAAAAGACAGAGGCTGGGCTAGCTACAGACCTACGCTGGGAAAGTGAATGTAGCGTTGATCCAACCCCTTCACCACCTTCACCAAGACTAAAAAATACGCTTCTGCACTCTATCAACAAGTAGGAAAGGTAAATGACAGGCAGAATCTCTGGCCCAAATGTGACAATAGAACTCTATTAGGGGCCGTATAGTTGTCTTATAGAGAGTAGTATCAGGAGGTAAGAACTTCCGAGCCCGATAAAGACAACAAACTCGCATGGAAGCACTCTTTGCAATGGCAGAAATATACCTCTCAAAAAATGGCATTAGGTGAGATTTCAAGTCCAAGAATACATGGCGAGCCGAGTCAAAACTTCATCAGTCAAATCATTAATGTAAACAAGAAAGACAGTCTTACAAAAAAGAGAGCCTTACAACTGTACAAGCCATTAAATTTGCTTAAATGGCTTCAGGAGTAAGATCATAGTCGATGTAACTTCCTTGAAGATGAAAGCATCGCATTTGAAATATTTGCATACAAAATACCTTAAGATTGAAATTTGTTCATTAAAATTTCCATATTAAATCACAAAGTTACATTTTATTTGTCCAGCTGACTCAAAAACCATTTCCTTCTTCATTCTAAAAGCCTTAAGTTTTAAGTATTAGCTTTCCTTACTGCATAGTTAACTTGATAATAAAAGAATTTCCCTATAACAAACCTACTGCACATTACATGAGTGAGTTTCCATTAGTTCATCTTCATTTTCCTCTCAGGTGGTGGTGTGATGACATAAATGCATACTTAACTAGAAATGAGTTTGTAACAAACACTGGGGTTTCGGCTGTTGGTGGAACAAAAAGAGAAAATATCATCACTTTATGGACAAAATCACGTGTCATATAAAAAAAATGCTAAGTTTGGACGTAAGCCCTTTGAACTTCTTATTTGGATTGAAAGGAAAGGTCAAAGTTGATCGTTTTTTTAAAAAGATGCACTTGTGTCAAGACTTACAGGATGGCATAAACATTGTGACTTTATGACATTTGATTCAGGAGCTACCTGTTTTAGAGCTACCTGTATGTAACGGAAGTAAAGGTCAAAGTGGGTCAAGCCTCTAAATAAAATGTTACATGTGTTATATTAAGCTATAAAACAGCGCAAAAATTATAACTCTGTGACAAGCGGTTCAGGTGATGTGATTTGTTTTAATTTTAACTTCCTGTTTGGACTGGAAGGAAAGGTCAACGTGTGTTGTATACACATTCATAGAGGGCGCTGTAACATGTGGGGCATCATAATAATTAGTAATTGAAAGTTGTAAGCTTGGGTCTTGCAGAGATTCCAAAATTAACATAGAAAATAAAGTTAAAATGAATGCAAAAATAGCACAAAGCGCCGCACGATGTTTGAAGGTTTTTTTAACACAGAGACCATGACCTTCCTGTTTGAATCAAAAGGAAAAGTTGATGTGCGGTCACGTTACACACTCTAATGTTACATGTGTTTTAAGTTCCAAAAAAGCTTAAAGATTACAAAGTAACATGTGATTTATTCTTAAGCCGTGTTGACATAATAGTTAACTGTGATATTCATTAACTTTTGTACGGGTGGGGGAAAAAACATGTTTAATGTGCCGTAAGTTACAAGATGGTACACAAAATGATAACTCTTTTACGTATGGTTCAGACAATATAAAGTTTTAAATAATAAAATGTAAATAATAAACTACCAAGGCAAGGCTAAATCTATTAATGTGCTATACCGCACAGACCTTGAAATAAATTGTGGTGGGAGAATTAAATTAAATTGCATGAGAATAAATCCGTACTAATATCCCAAAACGCTTCCGTATTTAAAAGTTCGAGGACTCTCCACAACCAAGAGGGCGCTATACAGGTTCACCGTTAACTGTAGAAGCGAAGCAGCGAACCAAAATGAACGGTAAAAAGGTCGAACGATGCCACACGTGTGTGTTACGATGCCTAGCGTGGGAAGCAATGGCTGTGTGGTGTGGAGACCGTATGCGATGTACAGCGTCACTAGTTACATTACATTGACTCCCATTAATTGTTTTTAAAAATTAATTGTGCATTTGAATAGAATATGCACAACATTTTATACCAACAAACAGCTCATGAGAAATCAAATACAGTGCTTTTTAAATTAACCACATATCCATTTCCATGGTGAAGTTACACCATATCAGAAGTTACATCTTCTTAAAGATGCCTGACTCCTGGAACTCTTCTGGGTGATGTGAGTAGGTCCCTATTATTTTCTTGTGACTTATTGTCTTTCACTTTGTTTTTGTAGGGATGGATCTTCAAAGAGTTTGTACATGCATGTGTACAGTTTCTGGTGCTCTTCATAAGCAATGTTGTACCAAGATGGACAACATGTACAAGAAATTTAAATAAGCTGTGGCTCAACAAGACCAAACCAGAAAGTGTTGTAAAGCATGACATTGTAAATTATGTGTCTTTCATTGCAAACTGCTAATGGAAAACAATTTTGCCCATGAAAAAAGGAAAGCATTTAATGTGCCATTAATAAAGCATGTTTGATATCAAAGTTATAATAGATATAATAATGGTTGTAATAATAGTTTTAAAAAAATAGAAAGACAAAAAAACAGACGCCAGACGGGGATAAAAAGTAGTAGAATGAGTAATCTAATTCTTACCATCATCAGATCTCTCTGTTCCGTCCCAACTTGACAATTGTCCCAACTATAGTTGGGACTGGTCCCAACTTGAGTGTTAAAGATGGGACTGCTGTTAAAGATGGATTACTGTGTGTGACCATGGAGGGACTACTGCAGACGCACAAGCTGATCCGATCGGCTACGCCGTTAGTTAACAATATTCTTTGTTTCAAACCTGGGTCTCGGCTCTACAAACTCATGTCAAAACTGATGATGGAGCTTGTTAGAGCCTGTGGCAAGCCGGTGCCCAGGACGAGGTTTGGAATGATAGTATATCACTCATAATGGACCGCTACTCGGTGAAAATAGTGTTTTTCATAGATGGTGCTGACAGCAGCCTCATGCTCATGCCAAGTGACACTTTCAGTCTCAAAGTAGGCAGGCCTACGCATTTAGTATCCCTTCTCTTGGAAAACAAAATTCTGATTAATCTCAAATATTCTCAAGGGAAAGTGGTCTTAAAAACTTCATACTATAATACTCGCTATTATTACAGTGTATTGTGTTTTTAGTTGATTCATGGGGGTGCTTTGTGTTTACTGCGATCCCAACTATAGTTGGGACGTCCCAACTTTAACACTCAAGTTGGGACCAGTCCCAACTATAGTTGGGACAATTGTCAAGTTGGGACGGAACATTGCCATTTCTCGTTAGCTTTGAATTGGCACTGAACAATTATGCAATGTCATTCTTGACTAAAATTGTCCAAGCTTTCAATTTATGACGGTTTCAGAAGGTGTCTCAAATTCCTTCAATTTGTAAATTCATCTAGTTTTATTTCATAAAAATGAGAAGAAAACTACCTATTTTCAGATAAAAATTTGATAAGGTCTACCGATGGTAAAGCATATTCAACCTATATCAAATCGAAAAAAGCATTTCTGTCTCATAAAGTCCAAAACAAAGGGTTCTTGCAGTAGAGGCAATTTAGACTAGAGCAGCAACTTCCATCGGCATAGTGAAGAGGGCGGGGCTCCATCATCAGTAGTTCATCATTACAATACGAGCTCTGACGTGTGCGCCAAATTCAACGGTATATTTTTTAAGGGTTTACATTGAATAATACACCTTTTATCTCTTCAAAAAACAACTCAGTGTGAAATTTGAGCAAAGGGAACTATTGAAAATAATGTGAAGTTTGCAACCAGTTTCCGCACGCTTCCAGGATCACTGTGTTTACGTTTTCCGCTGAACTCCCTACTTTTGAAAAGGTATACAAAATATCATTACAGAGGCCTAAAATGTTTGACCCTAAGGCTCACGGGGGAGCCTTATATAAAAAAAATATATAATTATAATTTATACTAGAAGCATACAGAAAGGACTTCTTTAGTTCTATGCTTCAAAGAACTCAGAATCAATCCAGGTACCAACCTGTAGAAAGACACAGAAGGTACACTTTCGTATTGGCCTCCTGCACAAGCTGCAAAATCGTCGGTGCAAAAAACATGCACTCGTCGTCTGGGTGGGCAGTAACTACCAAAACTTCCCTCGATTTCCCAGTCTTCTTTTCTGATGACCTCTTACGGCGTAGAGCCACATAATAGACAAGGAGAGAAATTGCTGTGTAGGGCAAGAAGAAGACTAGTCCACTTGCTGCGGCCATGTTTGATGTTGTTTGAAGTTCCTGCCAAATAGACTGGTCTCCTCTCGAAGAGTGACGTCTGATGCTATTCCTCCACTCGAATTTAGAGGGCGCTGTTTTTGTTTTTTTGTTTTTTTACGTATGCAGGACGCATAGAGTTAATATAATTATAACTCTATGGCAGGACGGTATTCTCTAGAGGGGGCGGGAGCCGGGGGAAAAGGGGTGGGGGCAGGGCTTTTTCGGCCGACACGGGCTCTCCTTTGCAACTTTCCTGTATCGAATGCGCACGCTTTCAACCGACGCGACGAAGCCTAATCCTTGGTTTCAAAAAGGGCCGTGTGGGGGTAGGAGGGTCAAATAAAACAAAATTAAAAATCGAAATTCAGTTGTCAATTACAAGAAAGGAAAAAAAAGAACTAATTGTTTTGTATGTTTGGCAATCAAGTTTATGCTACAAGCCAAAAAAAGCCTTTGAATCTTGTGGTGAGAGAGAACTGATCTAGCTTCATTCGAGGCATCACCAATAAGCTAATATTTGAAAATCGAAACGTGAGGTGGGTGGATGGATGGGTCAGGAGAGACGTTTGCTTTCTCTATCCTTGCCTTCATTACATTTGTCCTTAGAGACTGGTCTTGCGCCGCAGTAATGAAGCCCTCGGTTTCCTTCTTAAGTTCTCCGCTCTTTAACCAATTCCAGGACTTGCTGCTGGCAACTTCTTCAGTGCATCTCAAGAACCAGCCATGAAGTGGTTTGTTCCGCCAATCTTGATGTCTTTCCTATAGTTGGGATCGCAGTAAACACCATGAATAAGCACCCATGAATAAACTAAAATCATGCAAGTATCATTCATAGTATGAAGTTTTCAAGACCACTTTCCCTTGAGAATATTTTAGAATAATTAGAATTTTGTTTTTTCGAGAAAAGGGAAACTAAATGCGTAGGCCTACTTGAGACTGAAAGCGTCACCCGGCATTCGGGCATGAGGCCGCTGTCAGAACCCTCTAAAAACACTATTTACACCACCGAGCATGCACCGAGTTTGTTTTAGCGGTCCATTATGAGCGATATATGTATATACTATCATTCCAAACCTCGTCCTGGGCAACGGCCCGCGACCGGTGTTGCATGCAATTATGTCCTCTATGCAATACTATCCGGCGGACATTATTGCATATGCAATAATGTCCGCCGGACGGTTTTGCATTGCAATCGTGTCCGCCCGGACGCTGCTGCATAATGCAATTGTGTCCGCCCGGACACATTTGCATATGCAATCGTGTCCGCCCGCGTGCAAAACCGTCCTTGCAGTTAATAAATAAGAAAACATTGTGATGAAATCGAAAACAGTCTAACGCGTTGTAGTCTTGGTTCCAAGACCTTCGCATGGATCATTTCCAACAACAGAATAAACGCGTTGCTGCAATGAGACTGCACATGAAACTGTCTTCTATACTGCTGTGCTTCTACTTTATTGGTAACAATACGTATGTAGTCAAGTGTAGTTGTAGTATTCAACAACTGTTTATGATTCCCTGGCTATAGGAAGGCCATTAGAAAAGGAGATCTTTGATGTAAAACTTGCATGGAAAAACAACTCGTGAACGTGTGTCAGCCAGACCACAACAAAAAATAGCGCCCTCACTAGAGGTACCCCCCCCCCCCCCCCCCGTCGTAGCCTATGTGAAAATATTCGGCCGTTGGGTATTCGCTGCAATCATAAAATACGTGAATATTCATGCTGCACATGTACGTGCATACGTACCTTCAGTGCATGCACGCTCGCTTACGCACATTCATGTACATGTACATGTCATCCGGACGGTTTTGCATAGCCCCGGACACGATTGCATCCGGAGCGGACAGTATTGCACGGCGGACACAATTGCATCTGACACCGGCTCTATCTCCATCATCAGTTTTGACATGAGTTTGTACAGAGCCGAGACCCGGGTTTGAAATAAGAATCTTGTTAATAACACCGATCGCATCAGCTTGTGCGTCTGCAGTAGTGTCACGCACAGTAATCCACACATGATCGATCACGGTGTCCTGTTGAACTCTACATCCCAACTTTAACTCTCAATTCGGGACCAGTCCCAACTATAGACAATTGTCAAGTTGGGACGGAACACATGCTTCTTTGTTTTTATCGCCCAACCGGACTGTGACCACCCCCCTCCCCCTCCCAGTGGAAAATTGTGTCCCTCAAATCCTCTATGCCATTAGGAAAAACAGCCAACACAGTTATCGATAGCAGACGACAGTCAGAGATGATGCATGTGACTGCAATGTTTGGATTTTCCTCTTAGATACTGATGCCCGCAATGTTTACACGCGTTAAGGACGCGCGCGCTTAAGTTTTTATAAATCTCATTGGTTGGTTGTCAACGTGATGGCGCAGAACGCGTGCCCATGGGTCATGCATGTCCAATAAAAATGGATTTTTAAAACTAAACTAACTAAAAAGGGATAACAATTAATAACCAAGCCGACTCGATTATTGTTTGACCAGTGCAAAAAAACAAAAAACAAAAAAAAACGTACAGCAGTGGAAACAATTCTGCAAGTGCAAGTTTCACTGCTTAGCTTTATTTTATATTCAACACATTTGTGAGGCGGCGGCGGCTTGATGTCCTGTTCGGGCTCAGAGCTAGCTAGTTGATGACGAGGGAAGGACATATAAATATTGTAAGTAAAGTAGCTTCAAGTTCAACATGTTCAAAGAACGTTAATTAGCAGTTTGTTAGGCCTGACGAGTGATCAACTAAATTTTAACATAGGAGTGTAGCGTGACGATGCCATGTGTTTTTAAGAAGTTTTATTTATGTATTAATGTCAAAGTATGCCTTGGCATTAGCAAAAGCAGGCATGTCAATTTGACCTAACAAAACACTAAAGTGTATCGCGGGATTCACGGTAACTTGATTTGGAATCCTTTACATGAACTTGTTGATGACTTGAAAACCGTCAGTTTGCCCAATCCTATCCGTTAACGTTATTCAGTGGAATGGAGTTTCCTCCGATTGCCACAAGGGGGCTGAAAACTTGGAGAAGCACTGAATATGCACCGAATGCAGTGCGTATCACACATCGATGATTGGTAAAACCATTTAAAATCATATTCAATCATATTTTTATCACATAATATTAGGCCTAGATATTATTTTGTTCAACTTGAGTTCATAATATATTTGCAATAACTTACCAGACAAGATTAGTGATTGAAAACGATGGCATTCTCGAGATGACTTGATCAGTGCAAACTTTATACAATTGTTAAGTATTCAGATTATTAAAATCTTAAATCTTTCCTGACAAATTACTACTAGTAGTTTACTACAACATCTTTGAATTTCAAACAAACAGCTGTACAAAAATGAACACACTGCATCAGAAAAGACAGAAGTTTGCCTCTGTTCTTGAGAAGGCCTGCAAACAGTCGACATCATCTTGTCCGTCCAGTAGTAGTACATGCCCTCTTGAAAAGGAGAATGACAACTGGAGTTGGAGCTCTCCATCATCATTGCTACCATTGGCAGAAAGCATATCCTCCACCCCTCTGCTCGACTCTCTTCACACAATAATGAGCTGGCCGGTCAGTCTCCTCAGCAATGACGACATCCCACCAAGTTCACAACTAAGCCCTTGGTAAACACTTTATTTTTTTGAAAATTATTTTGTTTTAGTTGATACCACAAAGCAGTGAAACCTTTCATTTTCAATTAAATTTACAAGTTGCTGTGACAAATACCAAGTTTTGATTTGTAAGTTCTTTTAACAGCTCATTTCTTCCCCCTCCCCTCCTCAAAGCCATTTCAAACAAATTTTTCTAAACACAATAAACAACTTTCTAAGATTCTTAATTCTTCATTTTAATCCAATATCTGCAGAGGAAGGTAGAATTTCGCAGGAATTAAGTTGTGACTTTACACAACACTTGACCTTAATAACATTCTTTTACAGTGAAAATTCCTGAAACAGATTTCTTTTTCTTTTTAGCATTGATGGGGACAGTTGGCCAAATGACTCTGCCTTTTGTTGTCCCTGGAATTCTACCAGTATGGATTTAGATTTTCTTGAAGCAGACACTCCTGAAACAATATCACAGGCAACTTTTCCTGGCGCAGAGATCTCTCAAACGAGTATGGACCTACTAGACTTCCTTGGTTGGTTCATTTGGTGTTTTGTTTGTGGCAACAGACTAAACAGCACTAGGCAATAAAAACCACAATGTCCCAACTTCAATTCAATAACATACATTCAAGTAAACTGGATTGAATTGAAAAGGAAACAAAAAATGAGTAGCCAGGCACTTGAGGATTAGTCGTTCAATGACATGTACATCTTTATGGGAAAACAGCTAATGGGAAAATATCAGTTTCTATTGAAAAGGGACCATCCGTGCAAAAAATTGAGAAAAATGCATTACCTGTCCCTGCATTTGCAGTCATGTAGAGAGTCTGAAAGCACTCTGAAATGCAAGGCCCTATTGACTCAATTCACCTGACGCAACCACTTGCACCATTTTGGGAGTCGCTTTATTTATGTGGTAGGGCCTATATCCTGTTGTGCCAATAACATGCTCGCCATGAATCCATTAAACTTGACTTAAAAAATGGCGAACCATGGACAGACAGTCCGCGTGAGCCGTCAGTACAAAGGGGTCAATAGACATCATCTGGAAACTGCTACCCATTTTCAGGATTTTTTAGTTTTATACAACCAAACCCCTGCTTATATAAAGCAGTTTGCTAAACCACGTAAGTGTAGAAAATGGCTCCAATACAAAAGCATGATGCATAAACAAAACTTGGCTTGTTAGAGATCACATAAAACAGTTGCATTTTGTTGATTAAACTTCCCCAATTGTTATGCATCGTTCATTATTCTTTGTTTTCTATACATTTAAAATTCTATAAGTAAAATCATTTAATTGCTTCAGATGACCAGAATCACACCATCAGTCGTCTTGGAGCATGCATGAACATAGACGACCCTTTCTTTATCAGCATCAACAACCCTGATTTGTCACTGGTCACTGATCCCAAGTTTGCCCCCCAACAAGAGTGGCTCAAGAGTGACACTTGGATGAACGACGCAATGACATCAGACAGTGACCTGGATGACCTCTTCATGCATTCAAAATCAGCACAGATGACACCTAATTATCAAGCACGGTTATCAACACATCAGTCAGCTATATTTTGCAGTGATATGGCAAAGAGTTTATCCACTCATGATTACTTTCATCATGTGGCTGACAGAGTGACAAAGGTATAAACATGTTTGTATAATCATACCCACCCAAAATCATTCACCTGCTTTTGCCTCAATTTTATGAATGCAGTACTGTCGAATATGGGTTTAGGTGCAATTACTCTCAAATTAAGGTGTTGAGTTAAGCCTGACAGATTATGGATCACATGCCATCAAAATCTGTCAGCCAAAATGCTGCTCAGGGCTTGGGCTAGAGTTAAAAAATACACCCATTTAACACATTTTCACAGGGTGACCAAGTTAACAAGGTGTCAAACAGTATACATGTACAAATATAACCTGTATAACATTGTTTGAGTGTGGACAGCCGATACTATCTCCCCAAGGTATTGGAAGTGGAAAAACTAGTTCCTGAGGCAAACTGTCCACCCAAAATGAACTCGGTTATATTTGTTTCACTATTTCTTGTACTTCTCTAGTTCAGCATATTTGATCTAGGGAAAACCATTGTTTCATGTGTGGTGATGTTCACGCAAGTGTACTATACAATACATGTCCAGCCGTACAATAGGTCCAAGATTGCTTCGTAAAGCACATTCGTAGTAGACTGGCACGCACGCATAGTAAACAGCAAAAATAGCATCTGGCATGTGATAGTGAATGGACCAGTGAAAATTCGGCTGCCAATCATGAATTATATAGGCCTATAAGGTTAGGTAATAGTTAATAGTTTTTGCCATTATTTGAAGGGAAAATGTTACTGTCCCTTTCTTACCAACAGGGACATTGAAACAAACCTATCATATTGTAATATTTCTTGTCCACATTTTGTCATGTCCTTCAGAAGGCACACACCAGGTCCAAAGAGTTGTCCCCTGATGAGCTTTTTATCAGGAAGGAGAGGAATCGTCTCCGCAGCAAGGCCTATCGCCTCCGTAGGAAGATGCAATATGAATCTATGAAGAATGAAGTCACGCAGACACGCAAAGAACTTCAGGCAGTTCAGGAGCAGATCCATAATTTATATTAACACAACTGCTTAAAACATTCCCAGGTCTACTACACCCTGAACCAAGTACATGTAGTAGTTCAACTTTAATATGTGGACTCCAATGTCATTGAAAGCCCTCTGCCTCTCTCACACTAGTTGAAACTATTAGTTTTAGTCTTGAAAATTTCATAAAGTTTAATAAGATGGATAGAGGTTGGGTGGGGTGGTGGTGGTGGGCTAGCTGACAGAGTGACCAGAGAGAGAGAGAGAGGTAGGTTGAATAAAACTATGTTTTGTGTAGGTTTTAAGGTTGGGAGGGTGTGCTGGTGGGCTAGCTGACAGCGTGACCAGAAAGAGAGGTGTGTTGAATGAAACTAAGTTTCGTGTAGGTTATAACTAATTTTCCACAGACTTCCCATTCATGTTTTAAGAAACTACAAAATCAACTTAAGATCATATATATATTTTTTCTAAAAGTTTGAATGGCTAACATTCTCTCTAAAACCTTAACTGATAAAGTGTGATTGACCAAACAAGTTTTCTAACAAAGACTATTGATATGAAGATTAACATTTAACTTTTGCCTATTTATTCTGGTACATACAAATTATATCTTTCAAAGTTCATAAAATGTATATTTGATAGGACCAGAAGATAAAGTATGCAAGGACAGTGTTGCTTTAAGTCATTTTAGTGACACTTTATAAAAAGGAAACTGAAAAATTAGTATTGATTATACTTTAGTATGTAAGATAGGTTTGTTTTTGGTCATTTCAAAGTTTGAAGTTTTTTATTAGTAAATATACGTCAGTTTTCACTGTGTACATTTTGCAGATCTGCTGTGAACAAAAAAACATAGTTTACACAACTATTTTGCTAGAGGTACACTTTTTGGGTGTCTGGGCTGCCCCCAAACCCAAAAGATTTACTCATTAATTATTGTTTATCTTTAACTGAATGTCTGACATCATATAAGAGTAACCATTGATAACACTTTAACAGTTACAGTAATACTAGTGTCTTCCTTGCATTTTAATAACATACAATTATTCACATTGAATAATCCTTTATTTGTAATATTACGCTATAAAGTGTTGATGACACATTTTTAAACAACCTCTTGCCTTGAAAGATGAAGATTATAAAGGACATTTTTGCTTCTCTTTTAACACAACTTAACAAATGTATAGAATAATAATAGAATGGATGGTAAAGAGCTAAGACTCATGATAAAATATGAGTTTGAGGAAGCTCCTCAAGCATTTATGTATAAAAATGCACTGTTTTGTGAATAAACATGCAACTAATTTTTAATGGCCTAACGTTTTGACCCTAGCAGAGTCCCTCTCGAGTCTGAGTCCATATCTGAAATAACGGCTACAACTACACTATGACAGTTGCTAAGGGCCTTGCTAAGGACAGCCTATACTTCATCACATGATGACACAGCAAGCCAGCCATAGCTGTAGCCGTTGCCGCCAAATCAGACATGGCCTTAGCCTTTGAGAAAGGCTGCGATGGTTGAAGTGTGGGGCCTTAACTATTTTTTTAAAAAAGCATTTTACAACAGCTAGTTCTGTTTCTAACATATAGAACATTGAACAAGACAAATAAATAATTGGTTTATCAATTTGGCTTTAATAGTGCTTTCTTCCCTGCTTTGTGAACTCTGTGGACCATGGTTCGAATCCCACTGCATGGGTTGTCCACCTTCCCATGCAGTTGGTGTTTTCCTTCCACATCTAAAAATTATGTTTTGTTAAGTTGAACTAGGTGAATTAGAACGTAGTGTGGTTCTCAATAAATCCAGCTATAACTTCACTAAGCAGATGAAGTTAGGACGAAATGAGTGGTATAAGAGGAGGTGCTTGGTCAGCATAGGTCAGCATAGGTCAGCATAGGCCATCTACGCACTGGCAGATTAACTCCACTTACATTTATTCAGTCTGCAGGCTTACAGACTACAAACATCAAAGTAACCAGCTAAACAGGAAACTGCAGTTAACACTACAACAAAATAGTTATCAGATTGTTAGTATTATTATTTTCAAGTAAAATTGAATCCTTGATTCTGATTGGTCGATCCATAGCAACAAGAGGTGTGATACAAACCTATTTCACAGGGCCCATATACTGTAACACACTGCGTCGCATATTGCGCTATTTTAAGCTTTACGCAAAACGGGACAATATGCAGTGTTACAATCGGATGATCTTAAATCCATTAATAAATCAGGAATTATTCAACCATTCAAGATAAAATAACACGGTCAGCAACTGTACTGCCCGTCAGTGACCATCCCAATGTTGTAAAATTTGTGTGAAATGTAGGTTGTCAAGAACTAAGATTTCTCCAATATCTTCTTTTCACCTGTTCACAGGCATCTTCAGGCCTTCAGTTTCCAGTGCGAGGCTCTCACTTGATTTCAATACCAGAAAGATACAACTCACTGTAGTAAAAAATGGGTGGAACATTGAACATATTTTTTGACATACACTAAGATGAGTGTCTCCATTCTAGTTTGTAAAACATCATTTAATGTAAAATTGCTGTTTAAATACTTTTTGGAAATAGAACAAAAACATATTGTAGGTAATTTTAAAGCAGATCAGAGATCAAGTTCTTTAATGACATGTTTTGGACACAACCACAACTGATTGTCTTATGATAAATTTGGCATAATGGCACAATGCTAATGATTCATGTAATTGGATGCTTAAAGGCAGGCACAAAATTCAAACCAATGCAAATTTGCAATGACACTTGCATTAGGAAAAAGTTTGTAGCAGTCTTTATATTCTTAAACACAAGAAACTTGACGGTTTTGGTACCTGGACATGATCAATTGCCAGTACTGATCAGTGACCACAATGACATTTTGGGGACATCAACTTACATGATGCAACTTATTAATCAAATGCATTCATGATAATGCCCGATGCAAGGGGTAAAAATTGACATTTGTTTCATTTCCTACTCAATAAATATACCAAGTCTTCCACATAACTGTCTGGGTTTTAAAGAAGTGGGAAACTCATGTTTAATAAACATACAGTCTTACCATACTTCTTACTATTGGTTACATACCTTTTGTGTAAGGGGGGGGATGTCACCTCATTCTGCCTGCAGACAGGGGCATGGAGGACCTCTTAAACTCTGGGATAAACTGCTCCAGATATACTCTGAGTAAATAGAATGATCAAACGAGAATTAAAGATGCATTTAATTTCGGAAATGACAAAGAATAATGATGATTTAATACTTCATTGACAACAGAAAAAGATCAAGTTGAAACAGACTATTTGGAACACAGTTAAAAAAAATGTTTTAAATCAAGACTGGTGTTTTGAACAGCTGCACAAACGTCTTTGGTAGAAAATACCTGTGGTGTGTGAACAAATTCACACTGGGCACCATGTATGAAATATACCCAGTAATGAGAACTCAAAAAAGTCATTTGGATTCATCTTCAGAAAACAGGGTTAATTTTGCATCACTGTTCAATATTGATCATATTTCACAAGATGTAAAAATAATTATAAGCAGGGGTAGGGGGCTCAAGGATTTTTAAAGGATTGCAGAGGTGGCAATTTCAAATCCTGCACCACTCAATCTCTCAGTGTTTACAAAACAATAACATAATGTACGTGTTTAATTAGATCTGTACAAAGCAAGTTCTCCTTGCAGTTTAAAGGTAGAGTCATAGATTGGTAGATACTCCAAAAATTTACAACCATAAAAACTTACTTGGTGATAAGCACTGCAGCTGTTGATATTACAAAGTATAGTGAGAAGTATTTCCTTTGAAATAATATGCTTTGGATAATTTTTTTACCCCCAAAACATTTGAATCTGAGAAACCATTCACACATGGATCATTTCTCAGATTTCTGAGGGTTGGTGTCCATTCACAAATGCCAGAGATGTGGTTGGTACTGTCATCTCGCCAAACGTGAATGGATTCAACAATCTTGTGAAAATACTGTGACATTTCTTTGCTGGTTTCTCAGAAAGTAGACACTGTATTTAGCTGAAACTTGCATGTGACTTTTAGTGTGTCTTTCTTTATAGTTTTGCCTATAAATAAGTATTACCTTGACAAAAACCAATCTATGAGTGACCCTACCT
The DNA here is from genome assembly GCA_023634235.1 of Pisaster brevispinus. NCBI lineage: Eukaryota > Metazoa > Echinodermata > Asteroidea > Forcipulatida > Asteriidae > Pisaster > Pisaster brevispinus. The sequence goes on along the minus strand of JAMKCF010000009.1, from coordinate 22,527,782 downwards.
TTCAGGTTTAAAAACCATTTCAAACTCACTTTGCTCTCTCTGCCATCTCATTGCCACTCCATCGTGGGCTGTAGGGGTAATCCTTTATATTTGCAATGATTGGTTTGGTATATGTAGTCATGTGATATACAGATTGTAACTCAAAATGTGGCTGGTCACGTGGGAAGAAAGTTGGAATGTTAACTGAGGAATCAAAAGACAAAAGAAGATTCATAAATTATTCTTAAGAGGTAACATAGATTTTTAAAAAATGTTTCTCCTCAAGACGCTAAAATCCTCACTTCTGATTGGTCAACAGCCATGTATACCCAAATTCCACTCTAAAATCCTATGTTGCATCCTGTGCACTGAATACACAACCTTGTTCACTGTGACACCACCTTGCCTTGTTTGGACAAATAGGCAAGGAACGATTGTTTTGTAAACGATGCTGTGAAACTTTTGAAGGGTCCTACATTTATCCATATAGGACTCCTATGTTATACTTTTGAGCTTTGCGGCAATACATAGCAAAATAAAGGATGACATGATAGATGTTCCACCAATCAAATGACAAAGATTTGTGTGTGCAGTATATAATTCAAAACAAAGTGCTTCTCTGTCCTTTATGCCAGGGAAAGCCAAAACAAACAAAAAAAGTTTCCGTATTCCATATTACGTAAGAAAAAGAGTAACTAACTGTGCAAGATGAAGTAGAAATCATCGCAATCAAACAGTAAAGAGATCTTGTTGAATGTTTCTGCATCGTATTCCAGCACTGCCCTGTAAGCACAAAATACATAGTACAAATACAGCTATGGTATTATTAATATTAAAGCAAACAATTTGTAAAGTCTAGACCTTTGAAGAAGTGCCTTCAGATTCGCCCCATACACAAGCACAAAAAGGACAGTTATGAACATTGATCTATAAATAAACTTACCTTCCATAATGGCTCAAAAATGCTGCAATGTACTCCTTTCTCTTTTGGAATCCTTTAACAATCTGGTCAACCTGGAAAACAAAAGTGCAAATTTAATTGTCAATAACCTTCTTTATTGAATGACTCATACAGTTTTCAGAGATAGGTTTTCAATAAAAATAATATACATGTAAAATAACTCCAAGAGTCAAGTACATCAAACTGTTCTAGTGACTGATTCATTGGTGTGTGGGTTCGAATATTGGTTGTGACACTTTTGTCTTGAGCTAGACATATAACTAGAATTGCAAAAGAAGAGATTGTTATAATAATAATAGTTTATTTTTAATATAGCGTCTTACATAAAAAATCTCAAAATGCTGTACAGACAGTTTTTACATATTAACATTAAGCTAAAAAGAGATAAGCAAAAATACAGCTAGATTATATTATTGTACAAAAAGACCGACACAAATACAAACAATGAGTTAAAACAACGACACAACAATGAAATAAAACAATAAGAGTCAATCAACACAACACACCACAAGAAAAAGCAATACATAAAAAGATTCAAAGGTAATGCCTTTTAAAAAGAAATGTTTTAAGTTGTGTTTTAAAAATCCCACAGTTGATGATGGTCCTCAAATGAGTAGGAAGTTGATTCCACAGAGTCGGTGCATAAATGGAAAAAGCACGATCACCATATATGTCTTACTGGGCTTTGGGCCTACTTTGGAATGATGAAGTTTGACTCCATCACAACTTCTTGTGCGAATACTGGAAACGTAAATTGAAATTAATTCTGAAAGATATCGTGAGGCGGATTTACCTTGATGAATAAGTTTAAAAATGCACAGAGGATTTTATACTCAACGCGCACTTTGACTGGAAGCCAGTGTAAATAAAAAAGAACTGGTGTCATATCTGAACGGCGATCAAACCGTTTCCTAATAACCAGACGGGCAGCAGCATTTTGAATATGTTGTAACTTCTCAAATTGGTAATTGTGTAAACCAAAATATAAGCTATTGCAATAGTCCAACCGGGAAGTAACAAAGGCGTGTATAAGCTTTTCAGTATTTGATTGGTCCAAAAATTTCCTCAATCTACTAATCCGCCAAAGCGAGTGAGATGCAACCCTACACACATTAGATATATGCGCATTCATGGTGCCACTCGAGTCAAGTACCACTCCCAGATCACGAACTGTATCAGAGTCCATAGTACGAACATCACCAATCCGCACATCTGTCTTCACGTCCCGTAGACTGGAATCTTTGAAGCGTGAAGAAAACCACAAGATTTCAGTCTTGCTATCGTTCAATGCAAGCATATTTGTTCGCATCCAGCAACGGATTTCGTCAATGCAGGACTCAATTTGAGTCACACAAGAAAAATTAGTACGAGAGCCACAAGAAATGTAGAGCTGACAATCATCGGCATAAATTACACAATTAAGACCATGGCGGGTTATAATGTCCTCGAGTGAATCCATGTAAAGAGAAAACAAAACAGGTCCCAGAACAGAACCTTGTGGCACTCCAAACTGGAGAGTCTGCCGCCTTGACAACATTGACCCAATTGACACCCTTTGTGTTCTTCCACGCAGAAAAGAATTCAGCCAGGCATAGACTTTACTCCTAATTCCGAAGCGGTCATGTAATCTTTTTGCAAGAATGTCATGGTCAACGGTATCAAAGGCGGCAGACAAATCCAGCATGACTAAAATAACATCATGCTGCCTATCAAGAGCACACATAACATCATTGTGCACTCGTAGGAGGGCAGTTTCGGTACTATGGCCCTCACGATAGGCAGACTGAAATTTACCATACAATGCGTTATCCCGAAAATATGCGTGAAGTTGAAGAAAACCAGCCTTTTCAAGAAATTTATCTAAAAATGAACAATTAGATACAGGACGGTAGTTTTTAAAAACATTTCTATCTAAACCAGTTTTTTTAATTAAAGGGCTAACAATTGCCTCCTTAAAATCAACTGGAAAAATACCAGAATCAAAAGACGTATTGACAATGCGGGCCAGTATAGGAGCTAAGAAATCAAGACAATCTTTAACCAGTTTTGTAGGCATAGGATCTAACGGGCATGTCTTAGCAGACATCTTACGCACTATATGTAGAACATCATCCACACTCACAGATTCAACAAAATTTAACTGACATGAAGGATGAACTTTGTGTTCAGAAAAAATGTAATCATTTTCATTTTCAATACCAATCTGCAAATTAGATCGAATTTGAACTATCTTCTGACAGAAATAATCTGCAAAAACATCTGGCAAGTTAGAGGGCTCTAAATCAGGTAGATCGGGTAAAATCTGTCGGGACGACCCCTTAGCACATGATAGTTTATCTACAATTGAAAATAGTTCTTTTGAATCAGCAGCTTGAATACGATTACAGTGAAATTCAGTCTTAGCTTTCTCCCTATTTTTATTGTACGATGACCGCATTGCCTTATATATCTGACCATGAACTTCAAGCTTTGTATGCAACCATTTCCGTTCAAGACTCCTTAAAAGTCTACGTTCTTCCATAAGTTCCAATGAGAACCACTCAGCCCGAGGTTTGTCAATTAGTGTCAATTGTTGATGTGAATAATTTAGCAACCTGTGCACCCGTATAAGATTGCACACTGCTGAACTTTGTTGTGCCCTTTGATTGCGCGGAACCACATCGTTTGAGAAGGGAAAGTCCAGGGATGCAATGCATACCCAATGGATATCATGGCATTCTGCGCAGACTTTTTTAAATCACTAGTATCAGCAAAGATCTATGCATATGTAACCATTTGCAAAAGGACAGCCATTTCAACATGGACTGTTCTAGCATAAACTGGATCTTGCAAAATGGATAGAATTTGGACTCAAGTCTTATTAATGGGGATCCAGAAGATGCTGATAAAGACTGGTTGGTCAATTCATCAGATGAGCTGAAATTGAGTAGGTTTTACACACCAAACACCCTGTATAAACCCTGACGTTGTAAATGTAAATCAAATTTTAATAACTCCCAGGACAAAGAAGTGAAATCAAGAAATTTGCATTGTAGTTTGTAAAAATGACCTAGTTAAAAAAAAAGGTTTGTCAACATAACAGTTAAGTTTTTTTGTAAATAGCTTATATCAACAATTCCACCGAAAATTGTACTTGGGAAATAATTGCTAAAAATGTGTATTTGTTTTTACTCCTTGAACTAGTGATCACATGACTTTTGACGCAAACAATGATGCATTTCCTTGTATATATGTGTGACACTAAAATATTAAAACAAAAAGATATGGTGTTACATTAAAACTTTGCGTGTACATGTTTTGCAATTATTCATATCTGTTGTCGAATTATCATGCTTGATTTCTAGCTGCTGTTTGAAGAAAAGATGACAACAGTTTGCCCTTATGGCTCATACTATTGTTATTATATCAAAAGCATTTAGGGCGATGTTTAAGCATGTAGTTGTTTGGTAAAAAGGGCTGCAGAACGTGTCGCCAGCTCTGATATACCAATGGAAATAAAACTAACGTTCAACTTTTCAAGAAATACATGTACTTAGTAGTACTGTAGCATATTGGCTTCCGCGAACTCAAGGATTGACCATACATCTCTCCAACCCATTGTCTGGTATACCTGAGCTAGACCGCAAACACTAATCCTTCACTCTTTTGTGGGCTACTTTCGCGCTGCCTTGTCCGTGTAATCCGACCAACAAAAGGCACCAACAATAGAGTTCGATGATGAGGGAACTTAAAAATCACTAGAGCGCAAATCCCATCAATGCACGGGGCCGTGACAATTTTGGAACGACTCCGTGCAGCCATGTGTCTGCACGCATGCGAACGCGTTCTTGATTTATCCATGGTCCCTAACACAAGCCATGATCTTTGTTTTCTTGACGTTGGAGAATAATCCTCCATCTTTGCTAGCAATCCTTACACATTTTATCAGATCCTGTAGTTCAGCTTGAGAATTTGCCAATAGCGTTGTATCGTATGCATATGGAATATTGTTCACCACTTGGCCTACAATCTTTACACCACCATCAAAAAAGGCAATACGCATCAAGCGTTCAGCGTAGATGTTAAACAGAAGTGGTGACGCAATGCAGCCTTGGCAGACTCCCTGCCCTGTATCAATTTAGTCTGAGTTATCATATGGAGTCCACATCTTCAATGGCTGAATTTTATACAGCGATCTTAGTAGGTCAGTCATATGTGTCTGAAAGCCTATCTCCTCCATTACCTTCCACAATCGCTTATGCCTCATAGTATCAAAAGCTTTCGCATAATCAATGAAAAACACGTAGAGTAGCTGTTTGTTTTTCATCACATTTCTCTATGATCCAGTGGATGTTTGCAATCAAATCATGGCATCCTGTCCCCTTTCTAAGCCCGGCCTGGTTCTTTGGAATTGCTCTCTCACAGTATTGGCCGAGTCTCTCCATTATGATGTACAGCAGGACTTTACTGGCATGGGAGATAAAGGAAATTGTTCTGTTATATTCACATTGACGAGTGTCACCTTTCTTTGGTTGGATGCCAAAAACTGCTTTACTCCAATCTTCTGGCCATTCTTTCGTAGACCATATTCGGTTGCAGAGCTCATGTATCACTTTAATGCCCATTTCTCCCGTTTCTTAGATTAATTCTGCTGGTATGTTATCAAAACCAGGTGATTTCCCACATTTCATTTTGCTGATAGCATTTTTGACTTCAATAATCAAAATATTAGGTTCATCATCATCTGATTTTAAGTTTTGCCATTTGGGGATGTCCACGTGTATAGTCACAAGCGGATTCAGTTCAAAATCCTTTTCCTTGTATACAAAGCAATACATGGCCTCGCTCCAACATACATCAATAGTCTCATCTCACAAAAGTTGCCTACTTCATCCATGAGCCTTCGATCAACATCCAATATTCATCTTCAACTTTCCAATGGCCCACGCACGAACACCCGCTATGGTGAAAGAGCATTCTCAGTAGCTGCACCAACTTGCTGGAACAAGCTCCCTCTACACATCCGTGACTCATCTTCGATCAGCTCATTCAAGTCTCAGTTAAAAACACATCTTTTCAGACAATGTTAAAGCGCTTTGTAACGCCTGTGGAAAGCGCTAAACAAATATTATTATTATTATAGTCAAAAGGTGTTGCTTGAACATTGTATTTGTTACAACAAGCTCATCTAAATTGCAGAAGTCTGCAAACTTTCGTCCAGCTTCATTCTGTTCTCCAAGTCCATGCAGTCCCACAACGCCATGCAATAAAATCGGCAATAACAATTTTTTATAACAATCTTTATTTGGAGTTTTGTTCAACAAATCCCGTAGCTGATCATAGAATTGTTGAGTAGTTGCTTCGTTTGCTGCTAATGTTGGGGCATATGCCTGTATCACTGTAATATTGACCGGATTTCCTTGCAGTCGAGTAAAGATCAATCTTTCGTTGACTGGGTTTTACCCTATGACTTACTGTTTTCTCGCAATAGAAGCAACGCTACACCATACAATCTCCTTTTTTCATCGCCAGAGAAGTACACAACGTAGCCATCATAGTTGTAAAGTGAACTTTCCCAACAAAACGCATATTCTGAGATTCCCACGATCCCAATAGCCAACAGCTTTAACTCACGTATTAAGATAGATACCTTTTCTTGTGACATAGTTTGTTCATTGCCAATCTTATACACGTCTTATACAGCCTGTGCTTGTCGACTTTCGAACTGCTGGTGTCAGCTGGCGAGCGTACTGGAGACTTTAGCACACCAGTGTCATTGTCAGCAGTGCTACTCCCAACTACGCCCAGCTCTTCCCTAGTAGCATTTTTAACATCATCAAGCCTAGGGGTCTCACTATCAGATGTCAAAACAGGATACATTTGGTTGTAAGTAATTTCACAGATTTTCAAGGAGCAAATTACTGTGGTAGGACTCCATTTCTTTCCACAGCGATGTGCCAACTAACTTGGTGCTGTCCAACTAATGAAGACAGGTACTCCAACCATTGACCTTTAAGGTTCATCCGCCTGCAGCGACCGACATCTGCACCCCCTGCCATGCAGACCAACCGTAACCCTTGTATGGGAGGCTCGGGGGTCTCTGACAAGTCAAAAGGGGCAGTTATGCCCTGAAGCCGTTTTTTACCTCACCCCAATTACCCCATTAATCAGAGGTAATATTAGTGTAAGGGGCTTTGAGAGACCTACACACATGTACTACTAAAGGTTTTTAAAAAAATTGTTCGCTTGATCCGATATCATCACAGCTTGTTGTTAGATGTATGGATATTTTACTGTCAGTTCTTACAAAGATCATCAATTTGTATAACTTTAGAAACTGGCTTTTAGCTACAGATAGGAAGGATGCCCTTATTCTCCCTCTAAATAAAAAGAAATTAAATTAAGATTCTACAAATTTACATACTTTTCAGTCTACCCAGTACATATCCAAGTTAACTGAATGAGCAGTGTTATGAAAAGGTTCATAACACAAGACTAACTAGACATAATTGCATTTGTGCACAAATGCCGAGCTGTTTCGCCATAACTTTTAAATAAATGAAAAAAATAATAAAAAATCATGTGATGACGCCATCATGACGTCATTTCAAAATTTACAAGAACTTGCCAATATCTAACACCCTACCAAGTTTCAACATGATCAAACTTATACTTTGGGAGATATACGACTTCAAAAAAAGCACCTTTAATGCCGAGTCACGTGACCCCCGATGACGTCATTGATCTGAAACTTCACACATATGATGGCTGCCTGACGGTCAACATGTGTGTAAATTTTGAAGTGATTACACAAAACTTCTCCACACACATCTTCAAAAAGTCCATTTTGAACAGTTTCAACCTGCCGCTAGAGGGCGCTCAGGTGTATCGTGACATCATCGGTATTTTTTTAAAATGCACACTCTTGCCAGACACTAACATCGTTGAAAGCATTTTCATAACATTTAGCACTTTTGAATTATGAGGCACTTCCGGTTTCAACCGGAAGTAGAGGTCATGTGAGGTCACGCACACTGACTAAAATAAAGACCTAATTTATCCCTATACAATCCCGCAAACAGAAACCTACGGTCTCTTGTGGCTGATTTGTTACAGATTTTCAAATACTTAAAATAGAAACCTTTAAAATGATGTCACGTGACAGGTGATGACGTCATCATGACATAATTATTTTAGGATCATCATTGCACCAATGCCTTTCATCACTGAAAGTTTCATTGCAATTGCTCATTAGGAACTATGCAAAAGGCCGTTTAGAACGAATCGTGCATTATGTCAATGACTTCCTGTCTGAAAAATACAAATTTAAAAAAAACTAGACATATTGCATTTGTGCACAAATGCCAAGCTGTTTCGCCATAACTTTTTCAAAAAATCATAAAAAATCATGTGATGACGTCATCATGACGTCATTTCAGAATTTACAAGAACTTGCCAATATCCAACAAACTACCAAGTTTCAACATGATCGCTCTAACACTTAGGGAGATATACGATGTTAAAAAAGGCACCTTTAATGCCGCGTCACGTGACCCCCGATGACGTCATCGATCTGAAATTTCACACATATGATGGCTGCTTGACGATCAACATGTGTGTAAATTTTGAAGTGATTACACAAAACTTCACCACACACATCTTCAAAAAGTCCATTTTGATCAGTTTTCAACCTGCCGCTAGAGGGCGCTCTTGTGTATTGTGATGTCATCGGTATTTTTTTTGTAATTGCCCACCCTTACCAAACAATAACATCGTTGAAAGCAACTTCATAAAAATTTCCACTTTTGAATTACAAGGCACTTCCTGTTTCGACCGGAAGTAGAGGTCATGTAAGGTCACGCACACTGAATAAAATGAAGACCTAGTTTATCCCCACCCAATCCCGCAAACAGAAACCTACGGTCTTTTGTGGTTGATTTGATATAGATTTTCAAATATTAAAAAAAAGGAAACTTTAAGATGACGTCACGTGACAGGTGATGACGTCATCATGACATCACTGTTTTAGGATCATTATTGCACCAATACCTTTCATCACTGAAAGTTTCATTGCAATCGCTCATTGGGAACATTGCAAAATAACGCATACAAATGTTTTTGGCTGAAACATACAAATAAAAAAAATAATAATACTAGACATATTGCATTTGTGCACAAATGCCGAGCTGTTTCGCCATAACTTTTTCAAAAAATCATATAAAATCATGTGATGACGTCATCATGACGTCATTTCAGAATTTACAAGAACTCGCCAATATCCAGCAACCTACCAAGTTTCAACATGATCGCACTATCACTTAGGGAGATATACAACATTAAAAAAGGCACCTTTAATCAAAAGCATTTAGGGCGATGTTTAAGCATGTAGTTGTTTGGTAAAAAGGGCTGCAGAACGTGTCGCCAGCTCTGATATACCAATGGAAATAAAACTAACGTTCAACTTTTCAAGAAATACATGTACTTAGTAGTACTGTAGCATATTGGCTTCCGCGAACTCAAGGATTGACCATACATCTCTCCAACCCATTGTCTGGTATACCTGAGCTAGACCGCAAACACTAATCCTTCACTCTTTTGTGGGCTACTTTCGCGCTGCCTTGTCCGTGTAATCCGACCAACAAAAGGCACCAACAATAGAGTTCGATGATGAGGGAACTTAAAAATCACTAGAGCGCAAATCCCATCAATGCACGGGGCCGTGACAATTTTGGAACGACTCCGTGCAGCCATGTGTCTGCACGCATGCGAACGCGTTCTTGATTTATCCATGGTCCCTAACACAAGCCATGATCTTTGTTTTCTTGACGTTGGAGAATAATCCTCCATCTTTGCTAGCAATCCTTACACATTTTATCAGATCCTGTAGTTCAGCTTGAGAATTTGCCAATAGCGTTGTATCGTATGCATATGGAATATTGTTCACCACTTGGCCTACAATCTTTACACCACCATCAAAAAAGGCAATACGCATCAAGCGTTCAGCGTAGATGTTAAACAGAAGTGGTGACGCAATGCAGCCTTGGCAGACTCCCTGCCCTGTATCAATTTAGTCTGAGTTATCATATGGAGTCCACATCTTCAATGGCTGAATTTTATACAGCGATCTTAGTAGGTCAGTCATATGTGTCTGAAAGCCTATCTCCTCCATTACCTTCCACAATCGCTTATGCCTCATAGTATCAAAAGCTTTCGCATAATCAATGAAAAACACGTAGAGTAGCTGTTTGTTTTTCATCACATTTCTCTATGATCCATATGTTGTGACGTCATCGGTATTTTTTTTTAATTACCCACCCTTGCCAGACAATAACATCGTTGAAAGCAACTTCATGACTATTTCCACTTTTGAATAACGAGGCACTTCCTGTTTCGACCGGAAGTAGAGGTCATGCGAGGTCACGCACACTGAATAAAATGAAGACCTAATTTATCCTTATACAATCCCGCAAACAGAAACGTACGGTCTCTTGTGGCTGATTTGTTACAGATTTTCAAATATTTAAAATATAAACCTTTAAAATGACGTCACGTGACAGGTGATGACGTCATCATGACATCATTGTTTTAGGATCATTATTGCACCAATGCCTTTCATCACTGAAAGTTTCATTGCAATTGCCCATTAGGAACTATGCAAAAGGCCGCTTAGAACGAACGTGTGTTATGTCAATGGCTCTTTTTACTGAAACAGACAAATAAAAAAAGGAAAAAAAAAAATAATAACAAAAACTTTAACGAAAACAAGAGCTGTTTCGCAGCGCTGCGCTACGAAACAGCTAAAAAAACTTTAACGAAAACAAGAGCTGTTTCGCTGCGCTGCGAAACAGCTAAAAATAAATAAAAATAAAATAATAAAAAACTTTAAAGAAAAAAAGAGCTGTTTTTGCGCTGCGCTACGAAACAGCTAATAACTCATTGTATCCATTGCTACAGTCAGCTTATAGAAAAAATCATAGCACTGAAGCTGCACTACTCAAAGAAAAAAGTATATTTTAATTGTACTTTAACTTGTACTTTTGGATTTCAGTGGTGCTTTTGATACTGTAGAACATGAAATCTCACTGTATCGGCTGAAGTCTAAGATTGGCATTTCGGGTTTAGTTTTAAATTGGTTTAGGTCTTACTTATCCAGAAGGACTCGACATGTTTTAATGAAAGGAGCTCCTTCTCATAAGTTTGTTGTCAATTGCGGAGTACCACAAGGATCTTGTCTGGGTTCCTTGCCTTTTTAGCATACTCATCCATATTGTTTGATATAGTAGAGCAGCATCTCCCTAACACTCATCGCTATGCTGACGACACACAACTGTACATATCTTTTGAACGGTGTACAGGGTGTAGTTCTGTAAACCAAGAGCAGGCTCTGGCAGCCATGGAAAATTGTATAAGGAATATACGTAAAATTGGTGTTGCAAGATTCACTTATGACAATTGACGCTAAAACTGAATTTATCATTATTGGTAGTCAATTGCAGTTATCTAAATTAACAATATTAGATTTAAGAGTGAGTGATTGTGCTATTTCACTGTCATTACAAGTATGCAACTTGGGCTGCTGGTTTGATTCAAAATTGACTACGAATATGCAAGTTACATTTACTTATTTCACACACATTTTGTCATATTCATAATATCAGAATTAGCAAAAATTTGTCTAGAGAGTTTTGGTTCATGCTTTTATAACTGTCTGTCTTGATTACTGCAATAGTTTAATTGGTGGTCTACCGATTTCACAATTATCTAGGCTACAAAACGTTCAAAATGCCCCTGCTTGGCTTGTATGTGGTACACCAAGATGGAGCCATGTTATTCCCTTACTCCATCAGTTACATTGACTGCCTATTCACTATCGTATTCAATTCAAAATTGTTTTATTTACATACAAGGCCCTTCATGTCATGACCTCGCTCCAAAGTACATCATTGATATGTTGCATGTTAAAGATCATTCCAACTTTTCTCTGCATTCTAATAACAGGTTACTTTGAAATTACATGTGCCCAAAAGGTTAAATGCAAAAGTCCACTGTGAACAAGTCATTTATTCTAGCCGCACCGACACTTTGGAATGGATTAACCTCTCTTATTCAATTGATACAGTCTCTTTCTGTATTAAAGACTAAGTTAAAGACTTTTCTTTTTTAACAAGCTTTTAGCTAATTTTGTTTTATGTGTGTTTAATATTGAAATTTTAAAATCTTTGCTGTTTTACTCCATTGTGCTGACTTTTTATGATATTGTAGATTTTGTAATGCGCTTTTGAAAATTGTTATGGTGAAATGCGCTCAATAAATGTGGTTTTGTTATTATTATTAGTACTTGGCTTGCTAAATATTTTTTATAAATGATTGATATCATGAACACTAACCATGTTTTCAAGTAGCTGAAAGACATTAGGAACATAGTCCATCAGACAGCCTCCATTCTGGAAAACAGGAATACGCAAAGAGGCTGCTCCACCAAGTGCACTGTGGTGACAAAATAAGGCTGACATAAAGCATCCATAGAAGACTTAAAATTTTTTAATTCAAATTACTTGAGCATTGTTTTGTTCTTATGACTAGAATTTTGTTCCACCCACACCCCCAAAATAGTAAACAATTAAATAAACACATTAAGGACACATTTCATGAGCTTTAAAAATAATTTCTCTTTTAACATTAATTATGCTATGTCCTTTACCGCGTAAGTGGCTTGACTATCAGTCATGAACAAAGGAACTTACTGTTCAACTCGGGGAGACAAATATAGCTGAGGTGAAACTTTGGTAGCTTCTTGATTCTGGAAACTGACTAATAAGATAGCTGCATCTTCTCCAGGGTTGTCCTGGACACAAGCAACACATACAAGAATCAGTGAGCGCTTACTCGTTCGGCAGTGTGCAAATTTCACAGTATGATTTAAGTTTGTGCATGCAGATTATAATTTGTGCAAAGGCACTCAAGCACAAATTGTAATACTTCCACCAAACTTGATGCACTTCAAGTTCTTCTTGACTTTTCCCAGAAAAGTGTTAAACAACATCTTCTTTTTAGCCTTCGAGAAAGACTCTGCTAGGGTCGAAACGTCAGGCCACTAACTATTTTTTTGGCAAACAACATCTTCATAATTATATGAACTTCATAATCATGCTTTCAACAATATGTTCCAGCACCATAATGAATGGTAATGACAAAATAAGGTTAATAACATTCAGTGCGATAGTCAAAAAAGTGTTGTCCAGGAACTGGGCCGATGGTACCCTAATGTGGCAAACTTTCATCAATGGGAATGTTGAACACATTTACAGGTTTGCAGCTACTGCAGTGCCTGGTGTTGCTGCTCTAGATGGGGACTTGCACAAGTCTGGATAATGCTGGAGTTTTTTAATCACAGGTTTTAAAAGCCTGTGATGGCTGTTCCCCATTTCGCCCCCCCTTCATGTTCTATAACTTTTATTCCCTTTATCTCCTTAAAGATGTGCTGGTTGTGCATCCCTCACTTGGAAATTTAGAGACGCAAAATTCAGAGAACAAATCTGTGTCCATGTACTCCATAATTCTGACATGACACTGACATGATTGTGTGCTTCATGTCATTTCATTGTATACATGTATATTCACTGTGCAGTTCAAGTCACAGTGTAGAGCGGCCTCACTACCAAGGGCAGTGGATGTCGATACCTCTTGTTACGAACCCCTGGTAAGGGTAACCAAAGGGGGGCAGGGGCGGTAGCCCCCTGCTCAAAATTCTTTCCCCCATCCCAATGAGATCAAAAAGTACACGAATGTCAAATGGTTTGATACATTAAATAGCCTGCTAAATTATGTCTGTGCCCCTGCTTGTGCCCCCTGCCCCCCTAAAAATGTCTGGTTAAAAACTTTCAAGTGCTTGTATGGCACTTATTGGGCGCTTATAGGATGCTTAACATGTGCATTCTAAAGACATAAAGACAACTCTCTCTAAGAGTTGTGGTGATTTTGAGAAAAACAGGTGGTTTAAGAACTCAACATTCAAACACTCTGCTCTAAAGTCTTCAGGAGAATGCGGACTTTGTTGCTGTATGATGCTTAAGTACTGCCCAAGGGGGCAGTCAATGATACATGTATATTAACTGAAGACCTTAAATGTAATATGCATTAAAGTCACTCTACCATCAAACAAAAAGGTAAGTACCTGGGCACACAGGATTTTGACCTCTACATAAAGCATCCCAACTGCAGGGATGTTGTATGTATAAGGTCTAATGAAAAAGTTCACTTCAGATGGAATCAGTTTTACCTTTGTAATGAATTCAGGTATGTTTGAGAAGTCCACAGGTAATCGTATCAAGAAATTAACAGTCATTGGCCCCTGCAATTAAACAAAGAATATAAAACATATAAAGTTCAAACGCCCTCCCTCCATAAACGCCCTCCCTCCATATCAATATCTTTGGGAGGAGCACATGTGCATGCAGTAATTACATGTAGGTAAGAGTTCATAACTCGATGTACATGTACAGCCACAGGCTGCTTTGACCATGATGACACAGTCCCTTTAAGTCACCACTCCTCTTAGTGGGTGAGAGTTCATAACTCAATGTACAGCCACAGGCTGCTTTGACCATGATGACACAGTCCTTTTAAGTCACCACTCCTCTTAGTGGGTGAGAGTTCATAACTCAATGTACAGCCACAGGCTGCTTTGACCATGATGACACAGTCCTTTTAAGTCACCACTCCTCTTAGTGGGTGAGAGTTCATAACTGGATGTACAGCCACAGGCTGCTTTGACCATGATGACACAGTCCCTTTAAGTCACCACTCCTCTTAGTGGGTGAGAGTTCATAACTGGATGTACAGCCACAGGCTGCTTTGACCATGATGACACAGTCCCTTTAAGTCACCACTCCTCTTAGTGGGTGAGAGTTCATAACTCAATGTACAGCCACAGGCTGCTTTGACCATGATGACACAGTCCTTTTAAGTCACCACTCCTCTTAGTGGGTGAGAGTTCATAACTCAATGTACAGCCACAGGCTGCTTTGACCATGATGACACAGTCCCTTTAAGTCACCACTCCTCTTAGTGGGTGAGAGTTCATAACTCAATGTACAGCCACAGGCTGCTTTGACCATGATGACACAGTCCCTTTAAGTCACCACTCCTCTTAGTGGGTGAGAGTTCATAACTCAATGTACAGCCACAGGCTGCTTTGACCATGATGACACAGTCCTTTTAAGTCACCACTCCTCTTAGTGGGTGAGAGTTCATAACTGGATGTACAGCCACAGGCTGCTTTGACCATGATGACACAGTCCCTTTAAGTCACCACTCCTCTTAGTGGGTGAGAGTTCATAACTCAATGTACAGCCACAGGCTGCTTTGACCATGATGACACAGTCCTTTTAAGTCACCACTCCTCTTAGTGGGTGAGAGTTCATAACTGGATGTACAGCCACAGGCTGCTTTGACCATGATGACACAGTCCCTGTAAGTCACCACTCCTCTTAGTGGGTGAGAGTTCATAACTCAATGTACAGCCACAGGCTGCTTTGACCATGATGACACAGTCCTTTTAAGTCACCACTCCTCTTAGTGGGTGAGAGTTCATAACTGGATGTACAGCCACAGGCTGCTTTGACCATGATGACACAGTCCTTTTAAGTCACCACTCCTCTTAGTGGGTGAGAGTTCATAACTGGATGTACAGCCACAGGCTGCTTTGACCATGATGACACAGTCCTTTTAAGTCACCACTCCTCTTAGTGGGTGAGAGTTCATAACTGGATGTACAGCCACAGGCTGCTTTGACCATGATGACACAGTGTTTATGTTGTCACATCACTTAGCTTTTCAAAAGACTCTCCCAGGGCTAAAATGTTAAGCCATTAAAATAATTTGTATTTATTGTCCAGTTACTTGCTTTCATATGTATAAAAGTTACTTTAAATATGGGGGGTGGGGGAGGGTGTTTCATTTGACAAATTATTTTGCTTGTTTGCCAACCCCCAACTTTACACCATTTGTGACATGCTGTCATTTTCATGTGTTATTGTTTCTCACCCTTGTTGTTTTCCTGCTGTGGTGCACCTCTATTGTTGTGAACTTGCCAGTTTTAAGGAGAGAACTGTACTCAAACTGCAGCCGATCATTCAGCATGCTCCTCTGATGTTCTTTATAGGCTGCCAGAAGCTCGCGGATCACTACAGACAATGAGTTCTCATCTCCAGCATCCCAGTTCACCAGACTCTGGAGAGATGAAGGATTTTAAATGAACAGAAGAACTCGGACACAATAATAAATAAAAACAGTGCTAAAAATATTGCAAAGGAAATACAACTAACATTGTATAACTCATTTCCAGAAACCACTTAATTATTTATCTTATAAAAAACATATTTGTTATCACTTTCCACCCCTCACTTCCTCCTTATTGTAAAATAACCAGTTCTAACCATCATATTCTTCACACATCAGATTGACTCCATTCTGCTGTACAGGAAGAACCCATAGTTGTCTCAGGGATCTCATCGTCCAGGCAGAAGTCCTCCCCATTAATAATAATGTTAATCCCCCTTTGCCACAGGGAACTTTTTAGACTTGATGACAAGTCGTTAGTCAGTGTCTATTTGTCTGCCAGCGCTGCCTGTTACAAACACACATCCTGTCATTCATGCAACAGTCACAGTGCGATTATTATACATTCATGCAACGGTCGTAGGTAGCGAGTGGCAAGGTCCGTCAGCTCTAACAAGTGAGTAGCTTGTTCCCAGCCGAATATTCATATATGGTAAATTATACATTGCATATGCAAAAGTTGCCATAGAGAGGGCCAATGGTAGCTCGTCTGAAGAGTTCATTATAAACATGGGAATGTATCTTTTCTGTTGGTTTTTTTTTTTGAATGACAGTTTATTTGCCAACATCAATGTAAAAAGCATAATATTTTAATCATTATAACAATTTCTTAAATTTCTTTTAAGATAAATTTGACCAATGCATTATCATAAAATGTTACTATCGATAATAAACCCCCTATCAAAGAATGAAGTGTGCGCCTGGTAGCTCCTTTTGCTTCATGTGACTTGCCGTTGTAAGATGTATGATGAATATTCATGTCTTCACGATTCTTAACCAATCAAACTGCTTCGTCCAATTTTGGTAGCAAGTCCAATTGCATGTGTACAAAGCTGGGTACAAGTTATTCAAGACGGTAATTGCGACTGACTCACACACATATTGGGATCGAGGATGTGTGTACCGCCCCCAACTACACCGCACAACAATTACCGACTTGATTTCAAGACTAGGATTAGGAACTTTTAGGTGTTACAAATGCATCATATGTAGAAAACACATCAGAGAATCAGACATGATGCAAAAACATGTTCCTTTCATAACACTAATGTATAAAGACTAAAATAACTATGGATTGACTAAAGTTATCCAGCGCCAAAAGTGCCTACGATAAAATACCTACAGAGTGTCTAAAGTTATCCGGCACCAAAAGTGCCTATGATAAAATAACTGATGATTGACTAAAGTTATCCGGCGCCAAAAGTGCCTATAATGATAAAATAACTAAAAAGTTACTTAAGTTATCTGGAACCAAAAGTGCCTATGATAAAATAACTATTGACTGACTAAAGTTATCCAGCGCCAAAAGGTGCCTATGATAAAATAACTAAAGAGTGACTAAGGTTATCCGGCGCCAAAAGTGCCTATGATAAAATAACTAATGATTGACTAAAGTTATCCAGCGCCAAAAGTGCCTATGATAAAATAACTATTGATTGACTAAAGTTATCCGGCGCCAAAAGTGCC
Organism: Pisaster brevispinus; assembly: GCA_023634235.1. Lineage (NCBI taxonomy): Eukaryota > Metazoa > Echinodermata > Asteroidea > Forcipulatida > Asteriidae > Pisaster > Pisaster brevispinus. The sequence continues at coordinate 22,510,057 of JAMKCF010000009.1, read as the reverse complement.
TATGATAAAATAACTATTGATTGACTAAAGTTATCCGGCGCCAAAAGTGCCTATGATAAAATAACTAATGATTGACTAAAGTTATCTGGCACCAAAAGTGCCTATGATAAAATAACTATTGATTGACTAAAGTTATCCAGCGCCAAAAGTGCCTATAATGATAAAATAACTAAAAAGTTACTTAAGTTATCTGGAACCAAAAGTGCCTATGATAAAATAACTATTGACTGACTAAAGTTATCCAGCGCCAAAAGTGCCTATGATAAAATAACTAGTGATTGACTAAAGTTATCCGGCGCCAAAAGTGCCTATGATAAAATAACTATTGACTGACTAAAGTTATCCATCGCCAAAAGTGCCTATGATAAAATAACTAGTGATTGACTTAAGTTATCCGGCGCCAAAAGTGCCTATGATAAAATAACTATTGACTAAACTTATCCGGCACCAAAAGTGCCTATGATAAAATAACTATTGATTGACTAAAGTTATCCGGTGCCAAAAGTGCCTATGATAAAATAACTAAAGAGTGACTAAAGTTATCCGGCGCCAAAAGTGCCTATGATAAAATAACTGATGATTGACTAAAGTTATCCAGCGCCAAAAGTGCCTACGATAAAATAACTAAAGAGTGACTAAAGTTATCCGGCGCCAAAAGTGCCTATGATAAAATAACTATTGATTTACTAAAGTTATCCGGCGCCAAAAGTGCCTATGATAAAATAACTATTGATTGACTAAAGTTATCCGGCGCCAAAAGTGCCTATGATAAAATAACTATTGACTAAACTTATCCGGCGCGAAAAGTGCCTATGATGAAATAACTATTGACTAAAGTAATCTGGCACCAAAAGTGCCTATGATAAAATAACTATTGATTGATTAAAGTTATCGGGCGCCAAAAGTGCCTATGATAAAAATAACTATTGACTAAACTTATCCAGTGCCAAAAGTGCCTATGATAAAATAACTAACATGACTAATTACTCAAGTTACCTGGCGCGAAAAGTGCCCATGATAAAATAATTGTTGACTTTAAAGTTATCCAGCGCCAAAAGTGCCTATGATAAAAATAACTAGGCTTATATTGTATTGACTAAATACAAGGATTATTATGACCAATAATATTGTTTTTAAAGGTTAGGCCTAATGAATAAAAGTGGTTAATGAATAAAAGTGGTCATTGACTAAAATAGTCGATAGATTGATTTGAAGAACAGTCTCATCTCTCCAGTCCATTCCTGCCTTAGTTCTCGTAGACCATAGTTATTTTTAGTAAGACTAAATTTTGTGCCTGTTGAATGTGTTTTTATTTTATATTTCTTGGGGATGAGAAGTAATTATAATTTACACTTCACTTCAATAGTTTCCATATTATCTTCGACATGCCAAATCAATTCTGTTAATTTTGTTTTGTATCAGTACACGTAAAAGTAAAGCAATACGTTTCATTCAAAAACTCCTTATTTCCAAACCATTCAAAACATTTAAACTGGACATATAGGTTGTGCACAGTGAAACTACTGTTGCAGAACTACAGTGTATCTACGTAATGTGTGGGTGCATTTGTCTCACAATACCATTTTTGCAGTCTAGCATAGTCTAAGTATCATGAAAGTATTTCATGGTAAGATACATGTATTGAAGTGTTAAATAACTTGTGAGAGTAACAACCAGAGAAACTTTATAAAAGGTTGATCACAGCTCAACTAAAGCAGATTCTTTGCAACTTAGAAAATTGCATATTGACTTCATAACATACATGTATTACCATCCATAAGGCCCCCAACTACCATACATGTAGGATCGCCCAACAATGGCACCCACATTGGATAGACAGGTGCATCAACCTACCCCTAGGACCCCAACTGTCATAGGATCGCCCAACAATGGCACCCACATTGGATCTAGACAGGTGCATCAACCTACCCCCAGGACCCCAACTGTCGTAGGATCACCCAGTAATGGCACCCACATTGGATGGACAGGTGCATCTCCCTAACCCCACCCCCAGGACCCCAACTACCACAGGATCGCCCAACAATGGCACCCACATTGGATAGACAGGTGCATCAAGCTACCCCCAGGACCCCAACTGTCATAGGATTGCCCAACAATGCCACCCACATTGGATGGACAGGTGCATCTCCCTAACCCCACCCCCAGGACCCCAACTACCACAGGATCGCCCAACAATGGCACCCACATTGGATAGACAGGTGCATCAAGCTACCCCCAGGACCCCAACTGTCATAGGATCGCCCAGTAATGGCACCCACATTGGATGGACAGGTGCATCTCCCTAACCCCACCCCAGGACCCCAACTACCACAGGATCGCCCAACAATGGCACCCACATTGGATGGGCAGGTGCATCAACCTACCCCCAAGCCCCCCCCCCCCCTCCTGGCCCCCAACTACCACTCATGATACACAATGAAGCACTTTAAATGGTGGTAGACTTTTGTAGGTCCTTTGGGTCACAGCTGTGGTTGTGATTGGTAGAAGCATTGACTGGCACAGCTTAATGGATTGGTCTTTGTCCAAGCATGGAGAGTCAACTGGGCTTTAAGCTTCATGAAGAAATATGCTGATCAACATCATCAAAACTTTGGCAATTGGTAGCAGACCTGATTTCAAAAAAAGTTTGACACATGAAAAGTTTGAAACCTGAACAAATTTTGTTCAGGTTTATCAAGCAAGCAATATCTCATTGTTGTATGTTATAGGAAACTGGGGGAAAAAAAGACTAAGTTTTGCGTGCCGGCACTTTTCTCTTTTTGTTTTTTTCAGTACCAGAGTCGTGTGGGTGTTCAGCGCTGTTGTGAAGGGTTCGAATCCAAACCAAGATACTTATGTTCCTTGCTCACATCCTGCATCATTGGAGGGCAAAACTTTCATCATTTACTACAATCTTGTGTCCTTGAGCAAGACACTTAACCATAACAGCTTCGCTTCACCCAGGGGGAAATGGGTACCTACATGTACATGTACATGTATGAGGGAAGAGATGGTTCTTGGTGCGCTACATATTTGGCAGCACAAGCTGTATACTCCCAAGAGAACTGAGATGAAGGAATGAAATGAATGGCCCAGTGACCAAAGGTAATTAAACTGGAGCGCCATGAGCGTCACTGAGTGATGGTTTTGAGCGCTATATTTGATGCCATTTTTTATTATTGTTATCAGTCTTGATGACCTACCTTTATATCGTCTATATCAGGCATGAATCCTAAGTCCTGGGAATTAAAGATGAAATCTGGAGGCTCTGACGGATGCATACTGTCCAGCATGACCTGCCCTGTTGTAGTAAACATTGAAATAAAAAAGTTGCATACATGAAAGAACTGACAAGATCAAAATTTAAATGTAGGTATCCGTATCTTTGGTCCTTTTTCGCAATGTCCCAAATCTGGTTTCTTTTCACAAAGGTAAATTAATAAATATTCAGTGTACGATAGTACACAGGGAACCAGTTATTTTTATTACTATTTTTATTTCTTTTTTGCGTTATAGCAGCCAACTGGTGAGCAAAGTGTAAAGTACATGAACCTGTACACGAAACATACATTCTCAAAAATAATTCAGAATTTTCACAAAATAGATCTTTTCAAACTCTAGGGCTAACAGTTGTCCACTAGTACAGTACAATTCCATTGAAAAGTTTTATGACAAGGTTTGTACACTGTGTAAGTGTATAACTTATTTTTACCCTTACACTGTATTACATGTGTAAGCTTTGTATACATGTACTCAATAGTTTCCCGAATTCTGTGAAAAAAACACAGTCAGATCACTTGGGTGGGATTCCAACCCACGACCTTTGCATTGCTATAGCAGATGTCTACCCACTAGACCATCGAAGCAGCCAGGGGGCTATGTAAGTGTACACAATTTAAGCTGTGGACTTACATGTATCTACAAAAACGTGTTTTTAAGATGATTGGTGGCTGCCATTATGCAAAATAGCATGGCAAGATTGTCCATCAGGGGAATGAGGTTGTGGTACAATGATCAACTATAAATTTATAAAATGATGGCCTGCACCAGAGCAGATTTTAGCCTAAAATGACTCTTTTTTTCAAAAACGTAAATATGTCCTGCATACTTAAAGTTAGTTTATTTATGCTGTAGCACTTTCCTTGATTTTTGAGCAGTTTTCTTTAACCCCGCTTGTTCCTCTGGATATTTTTAGACTGCTTGTGTGCTTATACAAACCCCAACTTTACTTGTTTATACAGCTCGTAAAAAATGCAATGGTAAATTTTTTTTAATGAAATATATAAACATTAACTTAAGATATTAAAAACTCATTTATAAATTTTAAGGGTATGTATGTAAGTGCTGTTACAAAATGTTTAGCCTATTTCACATACAACTAGAAATGACTTTGTAACGAACAAACACTGGGGTTTCGGCCGTTGTTGTCAATGTTGATGGTTGAATTAATGTAATAATTAATTTGACACCTGATGACAGCACGATGATGAAAACATGTTTTTCGTACGAACTTTTTGACTTTATGACATGTGGTTAAGGAAATGTATTTTTGTATTGAATTTTCTGTTTGGACCGGACGAAAAGATCAAAGTTGGGTCATGTTTTTAATAAAAACAACTGTATCATTAGCGCCAAGACGTCACAAAGAGTTGACTTTATGACATGTGAGATATGGACTTAAAATTTTAGAGCTTCCTGTTTGTACCGGAAGTAAAGGTGAAAGAGGGTGACATTTTAAAAATATCATGTTTAATGTGCCGTCAGTTACAAGATGGTACAAAAACTCTCGTATGGTTCAGACGATATAAAGTTTTAAATAATAAATTGTAAATAAAAAACTACCATGCCAAGGCTAAATTTATTAATAAGCTACATGTACATTGTATACCGCACAGACCTTGAAATAAATTGTGGTGGGAAAATTCAATGAAATTGCGTGAGAATAAACCGCTACTAATATCCCAAAACGCTTCCATATTTAATAGTTCGAGGACTCTCCACAAGCAAGAGGGCGCTATACAGGTTCACCATTAACTGTAGAAGCGAAGCAGTGAACCAAAATGAAAGGTACAAAGGTCGGACGGTGCCATGCGTGTGGACAATGGCTCTCTGTGTAGGTATGGCCGTATGCATGCAGTGTGTTACGATGCCACGCGTGGGAATTAATGGCTGTGAGTGGTGTACGGTCCGTTTGCGATGTACATGTACAGTGTGAATTATGTGCAAGGTACACACACGGCAATCGTGCTGGGTTGACGGTACGTGTTTTTAAATCATTAATATCGTCAACAAAGGATTAAAAACCCTCGGTCGAACTGCTGCATGATCTAAGTTAGAGCACAGGCTTTCATTTCATGTATTGTTTGTGTCTTTTAAGACTGTAGTTCCTGAGATCGAACGATAACAAATTTCACGTGTAAATGCTATGAGACTTTTTCAGAAAGAAGTATAATAATAGTGAAAAAAAAAAAAAAAATCTTGACGAAAACAAAGGTGGTTTCGGTGGATGGCCGAAACCCCCAATTAATTTAAAATTCTATTTCAGCTTCATGGACCTCAGGGTAAAAATGCCCAGTAGCATCCTGAACATCAAACTCTATTTCATTTTCATAGACCTCAGAGTAAAAATGCCCAGTAGCATCCTTGACATCAAAATCTATTTCGGCAACTGCACCTCAGAATGAAAATGCCCAGTAGCATCCTTGACATCAAACTCTATTTCAGCAACATGCACCTCAGGATGAAAAAGCCCAGTACATGTAGCATCCTTGACATCAAAATCTATTAATTTCAGCAACATGCACCTCAGAATGAAAATGCCCAGTAGCATCCTTGACATCAAACTCTATTTCAGCAACATGCACCTCAGGATGAAAATGCCCAGTAGCATCCTTGACATTAAACTCTATTTCAGCAACATGCACCTCAGGATGAAAATGCCCAGTAGCATCCTTGACATCAAACTCTATTTCAGCAACATGCACCTCAGGATGAAAATGCCCAGTAGCATCCTTGACATTAAATTCTATTTCAGCAACATGCACCTCAGAATGAAAATGCCCAGTAGCATCCTTGACATCAAACTCTATTTCAGCAACATGCACCTCAGAATGAAAATGCCCAGTAGCATCCTTGACATCAAACTCTATTTCAGCAACATGCACCTCAGGATGAAAATGCCCAGTAGCATCCTTGACATCAAACTCTATTTCAGCAACATGCACCTCAGGATGAAAATGCCCAGTAGCATCCTTGACATTAAACTCTATTTCAGCAACATGCACCTCAGAATGAAAATGCCCAGTAGCATCCTTGACATCAAAATCTATTTCAGCAACATGCACCTCAGGATGAAAATGCCCAGTAGCATCCTTGACATCAAACTCTATTTCAGCAACATGCACCTCAGAATGAAAATGCCCAGTAGCATCCTTGACATTAAACTCTATTTCAGCAACATGCACCTCAGGATGAAAATGCCCAGTAGCATCCTTGACATTAAACTCTATTTCAGCAACATGCACCTCAGAATGAAAATGCCCAGTAGCATCCTTGACATCAAAATCTATTTCAGCAACATGCACCTCAGGATGAAAATGCCCAGTAGCATCCTTGACATCAAACTCTATTTCAGCAACATGCACCTCAGAATGAAAATGCCCAGTAGCATCATTGACATCAAACTCTATTTCAGCAACATGCACCTCAGGATGAAAATGCCCAGTAGCATCCTTGACATCAAACTCTATTTCAGCAACATGCACCTCAGAATGAAAATGCCCAGTAGCATCATTGACATCAAACTCTATTTCAGCAACATGCACCTCAGAATGAAAATGCCCAGTAGCTTCCTTGACATTAAACTATTTCAGCAACATGCACCTCAGAATGAAAATGCCCAGTAGCATCCTTGACATCAAACTCTATTTCAGCAACATGCACCTCAGAATGAAAATGCCCAGTAGCATCATTGACATCAAACTCTATTTCAGCAACATGCACCTCAGGATGAAAATGCCCAGTAGCATCCTTGACATCAAAATCTATTTCAGCAACATGCACCTCAGGATGAAAATGCCCAGTAGCATCCTTGACATTAAACTCTATTTCAGCAACATGCACCTCAGGATGAAAATGCCCAGTAGCATCCTTGACATCAAACTCTATTTCAGCAACATGCACCTCAGGATGAAAATGCCCAGTAGCATCCTTGACATTAAATTCTATTTCAGCAACATGCACCTCAGAATGAAAATGCCCAGTAGCATCCTTGACATCAAACTCTATTTCAGCAACATGCACCTCAGAATGAAAATGCCCAGTAGCATCATTGACATCAAACTCTATTTCAGCAACATGCACCTCAGGATGAAAATGCCCAGTAGCATCCTTGACATTAAACTCTATTTCAGCAACATGCACCTCAGAATGAAAATGCCCAGTAGCATCCTTGACATCAAACTCTATTTCAGCAACATGCACCTCAGAATGAAAATGCCCAGTAGCATCATTGACATCAAACTCTATTTCAGCAACATGCACCTCAGAATGAAAATGCCCAGTAGCATCCTTGACATCAAACTCTATTTCAGCAACATGCACCTCAGAATGAAAATGCCCAGTAGCATCCTTGACATCAAACTCTATTTCAGCAACATGCACCTCAGAATGAAAATGCCCAGTAGCATCATTGACATCAAACTCTATTTCAGCAACATGCACCTCAGAATGAAAATGCCCAGTAGCATCCTTGACATCAAACTCTATTTCAGCAACATGCACCTCAGAATGAAAATGCCCAGTAGCATCATTGACATCAAACTCTATTTCAGCAACATGCACCTCAGGATGAAAATGCCCAGTAGCATCATTGACATCAAACTCCATTTCAGCAACACGCACCTCAGAATGAAAATGCCCAGTAGCATCATTGACATCAAACTCTATTTCAGCAACATGCACCTCAGGGTAAAAATGCCCAGTAGCATCATTGACATCAAACTCTATTTCAGCAACATGCACCTCAGAATGAAAATGCCCAGTAGCATCATTGACATCAAACTCTATTTCAGCAACATGCACCTCAGAGTAAAAATGCCTAGGAGCATCCTTAACATCAAACTCTATATTAGCGTCATGGACCTATGGGTAGAAATGCCAAGGGGCACCTTAACAAAAAAACTATATTTCAGCTTCATAGACCTTGGGATACATGTAAAAATGCTGGGTACATGTAGCATCCTTGACATCATATTTCAGCTTCATTTATGTTAAAAACTCCATACATGCATGACTTTCTACAGCAATTTTTTTTTTGATATGAGTAAGTACATGTATGAGGTACATGGTCTTAGAAACATACAACAACAATAGAAGTTTTTCTTATATTTTTGTTTCAAGTTTAACCAATTAGATTAAAGTTCATTTAAAGTTCTTGCAAATTTGATTGTGACATAGGCCTTATTGGTTTTTGTTGTTGGAACATCTAGCACACGGAAGGAGGGGAGATTATGAGAAGTCAGCCATCATCAAGCACTCCAACATCACCGACCACCGAGTAGACTGGGATGCTGCAGAACTCATCGCTCCCATCCAGGCATGGCACCCAAGATGGATCAGAGAGGCCATCGAGATCTACAAGCACGACACAGTTCCTCAAGACATAGGCTTCCACATCAGTGACACTTGGCTCCCACTCTTCCCGACCAATGGATCTCCTATATCCAAGGTCACATCCCCTACCCCTTAGACTTGGGTCTTCTACAGTATACCCTCAGTCTTCCCTAGGTTCCCTCACCTTCCCTGTGCTTGTCCACAACTGATTCAGTTCAGTGAGCACACACTCCCTACCCAACCCCAGTTGGTTTCAGTTGAGGCTTAGCCCCAGCTCCAGCCTTCGCGCACCACCGAGCCAAGCCCAGCTACCAGTTAATCCTTCAAGGCAGTACTTAAAGGGACACACCGGCTTACTGTTTACCTAATTTAGTGATGTGGAATGACAGACAATAATTTTGAAATGGTTGTTGTAAAAAAAAATCATCAAAATGTAACGTAATTAACGAAAAATGTGAAGGAAAAAAAAACACGGTCAAAGGTCAGCTTATACGCTTTTCCAGCTGTTGCAACTGTCGAGTTTACGTGACAATGTTGCGCGATGTTGTAAGTAGACTGGTGCTCTGTTTATGTATTAATTATGACAATGGTGAGGCATGAGGATCCAGACTTCATATCCATCAAGCACAAATTCACGTGTAAATAAAAAAACAGACATAAACGGACACAGTCCTAGTCGAAGTCCGATCGCGGTCGTAACCAATAACTGTTTCGGTTGAACTTGCCATTGAAACAGTTATAGGTAACAACCGGGAAAACGCACCCCAACCTGTATTCTGTGTACGACGAACTGGACAAACTTACTTGCAATGGAGAACGTTTCTTCGACATCCAAGTATCGGTACAAAAAAACATCGCAAGGAAAAACACCCAGAAGGTGGTCCAACGAAAATAGCTAGGGGTACAGACTAAAACCCTGGTAAAAAAACCTGTAATTGTTGGTCTGGCTCCCTACCCCTCCGACAAGCTCCCAAGCTCACGGCTAGACCGGCAAGCTGAGGAGTTCATGCCCCGGGGTTTGTCTCTCTGGCCCCACGAGACACGGCACCGGCTGTACGGGATATGCCCCACGTTCCGCTAGCTCCCACGCTGGTGCGCCGAAAAACACGCTTCGGTTGCACAGACTCTCTAAATGTGAATCTTACGTTGCACAGACTCTCTGAATGTGAATCTTACGTTCGATTTCTCATCATTATTTACAAATTGTATCAATAATCTGAATACATAGTCTTTTTTGTCAAATACTCATGAATAATTGTCAAAAAACAGATTTAATTTTGGTTCAGTAATTTACTTTTATACGGCTGGAAGTAAAACTAACTCAGAAGATCAGGTGATTTATCCGAACTACTTTTTTTGGTTCGGATATAAAATCACGTGACCTTCGTTTTTTTTTTAATGCTCGAAAACGGCAAAATTTGATGGTTTCTCTTAGGAACCGTTCTTCTCCATTCCTGGAAGACCTTTGAAGTAATATTTTAGCCTATTTTGTAGCCCAAATGGCCAAACGAAGCCGGTGTGCCCCTTTAAGCAGCATCCAGCAACAGAGTCCAGCATTCTCCTGAAGATGATCAGAGCATACTGATCGAAACGTTGAGTCGTTAACCACCGGTTCTTTTCAGAACCTACACTACTCAAAAGAGATTTCCACATGGTGTTACCGCAAGCCTTACTTAGTTATACTTCCACCATGCAAAGTTTCTAATCCTACTTTGTTGTTGTTGTTTTGGGTTTTTTTTTTTCACTTTAAACCTAGGCCAAGGTTTCCTCCATGCTAATTGGGATGGAATGGGATTAATAGATTATGTTGAATCCATACTTTCAAAATTTGCCCAAATCAAAATAGAAAAACAGGTCTTGGCAGTAATCCTACATTTATGCCTTTACATTACCTACATGTAGGTTTGTGTTAAATTAAGAAAAATATGAAATGATAATTGCGCTTTAGTATTTTAAGTACATACATATAGTGTATACTCTTGGCTTTTATATAGCGCCATTCCATTTAGACCATAGCGTTTTAGCAAACAGGCAACAGCGCTGTTAATAATACAACAAATGTACAACAAACAAAGAATTTTCAGAAAGCAACTAAGGAAAAACATACTTTTTAAAGTGCTTTCTTGAAAATAGGCAACGAATTTGAGGTGTGTATGGGGTGTCATGTGGCCGAGTGGTTTAGAGCAACGAATTCAAGTTTCGATAGTTAAGTCATCGGGGTGTGGGTTCGAAATCGAATCCCGGTCATGACACTTGTGTCCTTGAGCAAGATACTTTACTATAATTGCTTCTCTTCACCCAGGGGTATAAATGGGTACCTGCGAGGGTAGAGGTTGATATTGTGTTAGAAAAAGCCTTCGGAGCGCCACCGCAGCCTGGGCTGTATACATGTACTCCCCAGGGAGCTGAGAAAGATTACAGGAATGTTATTGGCCCAATGACCAGGGCACTATTACTAATGTAAAGCGCATTGAGACGTTATTGTGAAATGCGCTATGTAAGAACTAGTTATTATTATTATTATTATTATTATGGTGATGGGAAAGTTATTCCACAGTCCTGGAGCGGCAAAAGAAAAGGATTTGTAGGCAGCAGATTGGACAGATTTGCTGCTAATTAGTAGACTCATAAAATTTTAGTAAGATTTGCCTCAAATAAATAACTTCATTAATATTGATGAGTAGAGGAACAATTATCCCATTGTGGTCATGTGACAAGATCTCCCTTCAGTGTGATTACTGTCCACCATTCTGACAACTACATGTACACACCACTGGGGATTGAATTTTAGCAAAAACTATGATTAAATTGAATAAATTGCAGATAAACATGCAAAGCAGTAGTTAGCAGATCACAAAGCAGCAGGTTATAAGCCCTAGGCTAGAAACGTAGGTATTGTACGCATAAACATAGATAACTATACTTTTGGTAAAAACATGGTTGAGTTCAAATGTAGTTTTTTTAAGCCTAATTAATCAATTGCCTTCCCAAGCATTCTGAAAACTAAACAAAATTATGGTGTACAAAAGTAAAGGTCCTACATCATAAATGCCAACAGTTCAGATTTAATTAGATTAGTTCTGAGTTTTGAATTTTCAAACCTCAATAATAAGAACAATCTGATTTTTCTCAAGAACAAAATTAGACAAAGTAATGACTGAATAATATAATTAGAAAAATACCAAAACTAAATGCAAGAAATGTTGTCAAATTATTAACCCATCCACCTGACTGGTCACATAAACGAGTTGTTCCTGCCTTTAAGCAAACTTATTGCTGCATTACAATAACATTCATTATTTACTGCCTTGCAAATACACATTTCCCATCAAACTGTATACTGATAGAAAGGGCACCTCATTTTCTTTGTGATATATATTTTGCCATGTTCCCCTACTCTTTTCACTAGTGATGATAATATAAAGAAAGATACTAACTTCTTGCTCATCTACAGGTATTTCCCTAATTAGGCGCTAAAAGCATTTGTGTGTTCTACGGGAAATCCCATAGTTAGGCAGATATGGATATAAAAACAAACAACAACAACAACAACAATAAAACATGCTATTTAGTTTTAGTATGAAATTAGTCTTTCTTGGGTCTTAAAAACACAGATAAAACTGAAGTTCTTTGTAATGGTACACCCACTAATTTGAAGAAGGTCCCTGCTGTTAAGGTTAACATTGTGTCCCATGAAATTGTAACGTCACAACACTTGAAAAACCTTGGAGTTATTTTTGACCGTAACTTGGACATGAAAGCTCATATTCGTCAAATATCTCGCAAAGCCTTTTATGGTAAAGTTAGGCAGTATCTAGTATCTACATCCCTCAGTCACTGAACAGTTGATTACTACATGTATGTTAGTTATGTCGAGGATTGACTACTGTAATGCCTTACTAGCTGGTCTCTCACAGTCCTCACTTGTTCCTGTACAACGTGCGCAAAACTGTGCTGCCCGAGTTCTCACAGGCACGAGAAAATCTGCTCACATTACTCCTGTGCTAATGAAACTGCATCCAGTTGGCTTCCAGTCAAATTTAGAATTATGTAAAAATTGTGTCTTTTAGTTTTTAAATGTCTGAATGGTATTGGACCTCAGTATCTTGTTGATCTTTTACACACGTCTAGTTCCTCCAGAACTACTAGACTTTCCTGTGATAAGACTAGATTGCAGCGCGTTAACACTAGGTTATGCACTATGGGAGGCTTTTTCTGCTATTGCCCCTAAAATGTGGAATGACCTGGATCTACAGTATTCGAGAAGCGGAGACTGTCAATCTTTATAAGAGTAAACTTAAATGTCTAAGTAGTAGGCCTACTGAGTCTACTGAGATATTAAAAAAAACCTACATTGTACATGTGTAAACATCGGAAATTTTTACCCCAGTTTACCCTACCACCTTACAACTGGGCTTTTACTCAGACCTTACTTGTGCATTTGCCAGACGGTGACTAACATGTTGAAAAAGTGACGCTGGGTCCAAGTTGAAGTTACATGTACAATGTACAAGGACCACAAAACAAGGACTTGGCCCAAGAACGGGACTAGTCAATACTCTGTGTTAATAGTACAAATCTACTTACATATCAAAGTATTTCCAGCAAATGGAATCTGAATCTTGAATCGATCGCAGCAATGTCTCTGTGTAATTGTATGTCTCCTTCAAAGAAAAATCAGTTAAAAGTTTAGTTAAAAACCGTATGGAACTTTTGCTGTTGCTGGTAATAGGATAATTCTGAGTCAAATCACCCCCCCCCCCAAATGGAAACCCTACCCCTTCAAATTAGTCCGTTTATGGGGTAATCTGGGCAGACAACTTTTTTTTTTAATATACTGTTTTCATGCTACGGCAAGTTGATTTGGGGGCAAAATGTACTTGGTCATCACTTTTCAAATGACCATCTTCCTAACCATGCTAACCGGTGGGCCAAATTTGTGGGGTTATTGGCCTTCATTCCTCCTTCGGATGGGATGTAAAGCCGTTGGTCCCATGTGTTGTGTAACGCACGTAAAAGAACCCAGTGCACTTATCGAAAAGAGAAGGGGTCCGCCCCGGTGTTCCTGGTTTGATCGGCTGCATATTGCGCCACAGCACTTATTAACCATTACATTACAAGGAGTACATGTAGGTCTCACACTTCAAACGTAGCCCCAAAATACCTTGCAGAAAAATACTTAATGTAGAAGCGCCTTGAGCGTCACTGCGTGACGGATATGAGGGCTATATAAGAAGCCATTATTACTATATTATAGTCCACTTTTTGTTTGGTTTGTCTTCCATGATTAATTGCTTGGCAGCTGTCTGTCGATTTTGTATTTAAAAATTTTATTTTGTTTATTTTAAAGTATTTTATTGCCTAGGTTTTATAGTTTTATTGTAAGGGGCTTTTGGGGGTATACATAAGGCGCCATATAAATGCATTTTATTAGCTGTTTCGCAGCATAGCGCAGCGAAACAGCTCTTGTTTTCGTTAAAGTTTTTAGCTGTTTCGCAGCATAGCGCAGCGGAACAGCTCTTGTTTTCGTTAAAGTTTTTTTAGCTGTTTCGCAGCATAGCGCAGCGAAACAGCTCTTGTTTTTGTTAAAGTTATTTGTCTGTTTCAGTAAAAAAGGCCATTGAGATAACACACGTTCGTTCTAAGCGGCCTTTTGCATAGTTCCCAAAGAGCAATTGCAATGAAACTTTCAGTGATGAAAGGCATTGGTGCAATAATGATCCTAAAACAATGATGTCATGATGACGTCATCACCAGTCATGTGACGTCATCTTAAAGGTTTCTATTTTAAATGTTTGAAAATCTATATCAAATCAACCACAAAAGACCGTAGGTTTCTGTTTGCAGGATTGGGTGGGGATAAATTAGGTCTTCATTTTATTCAGTGTGCGTGACCTTACATGACCTCTACTTCCGGTCGAAACAGGAAGTGCCTTGTTATTCAAAAGTGGAAATACTTATGAAGTTGCTTTCAACAATGTTATTGTCTGGCAAGGGTGGGCAATTAAAAAAAATACCGATGACGTCACAACACACAAGAGCGCCCTCTAGCGGCAGGTTGAAAACTGATCAAAATGGACTTTTTGAAGATGTGTGTGGGGAAGTTTTGTGTATTCACTTCAAAATTTACACACATGTTGATCGTCAAGCAGCCATCATATGTGTGAAATTTCAGATCGATGACGTCATCGGGGGTCACGTGACGCGGCATTAAAGGTGCCTTTTTTAAAGTCGTATATCTCCCTAAGTGTTAGTGCGATCATGTTGAAACTTGGTAGGTTGTTGGATATTGGCAAGTTCTTGTAAATTCTGAAATGACGTCATAATGACGTCATCACATGATTTTTTTATTATTTTTTTCTATTTTCTTGCACCTTTTAGTCATAAATTGCTTACAAAACGTGGTATAATCCAAATTCTTTTTTAAACAGGCTTGAACGTCATAACTACTTTGAATACAAAAAAAACTTTCAAATTCAGTTGAGTAATTTGAAAAAGTTATGACGAAACAGCTCGGCATTTGTGCACAAATGCAACATGTCTAGTTTTTTATTTTTTATTTTTTTTTATTTTTTTTTTTTTTAATTTGTATTTTTCAGACAAAATTCGTTCTAAGCGGCTTTTTGCATAGTTCCTAAGGAGCAATTGCAATGAAACTTTCAGTGATGAAAGGCATTGGTGCAATGATGATTTTAAAACAATTATGTCATGATGACGTCATCACCTGTCACGTGACGTCATCTTAAAGTTTCCTTTTTTTTTATATTTGAAAATCTATATCAAATCAACCACAAGAGACCGTAGGTTTCTGTTTGCGGGATTGGGTGGGGATAAATTAGGTCTTCATTTTATTCAGTGTGCGTGACCTCACATGACCTCTACTTCCGGTCTAAACAGGAAGTGCTTTGTAATTCAAAAGTGGAAATAGTTATGAAGTTGCTTTCAACGATGTTATTGTCTGGCAAGGGTGTGCATTTAAAAAAAAATACCGATGACGTCACGATACACAAGAGCGCCCTCTAGCGGCAGGTTGAAAACTGTTCAAAATGGACTTTTTGAAGATGTGTGTGGAGAACTTTTGTGTAATCACTTCAAAACTTACACACATGTTGACCGTCAGGCAGCCATCATATGTGTGAAGTTTCAGATTGATGACGTCATCGGGGGTCACGTGACGCGGCATTAAAGGTGCCTTTTTTGAAGTCGTATATCTCCCGAAGTATAAGTGCGATCATGTTGAAACTTGGTAGGTCGTTAGATATTGGCAAGTTCTTGTAAATTCTTAAATGACGTCGTGATGACGTCATCACATGATTTTAAATGATTTTTTTCGTTTTTTGCCCCTTTAAGTCATAAATTGCTAACAAAACGTGGTATAATCCAAATTCTTTTTAAAACAGGCTTGATACATCATTACTGCTTTGAATACAAACAACTTTCATATTCAATTGAGTAATTTGAAAAAGTTATGGCGAAACAGCTCGGCATTTGTGCACAAATGCAATATGTCTAGTTTTTGTTTTTTTTCCTTTTTTTATTTGTCTGTTTCAGTAAAAAGAGCCATTGAGATAACACACGTTCGTTCTAAGCGGCCTTTTGCATAGTTCCTAATGAGCAATTGCAATGAAACTTTCAGTGATGAAAGGCATTGGTACAATAATGATCCTAAAACAATGATGTCATGATGACGTCATCACCTGTCACGTGACGTCATCTTAATGGTTTATATTTTAAATATTTGAAAATCCGTAACAAATCAGCCACAAGAGACCGTAGGTTTCTGTTTGCGGGATTGTTTAGGGATAAATTAGGTCTTCATTTTATTCAGTGTGCGTGACCTCACATGACCTCTACTTCCGGTCGAAACAGGAAGCGCCTCGTTATTCAAAAGTGGAAATAGTTATGAAGTTGCTTTCAACGATGTTATTGTCTGGCAAGGGTGGGTAATTAAAATTTAAAAAAATGACGTCACAAAACACAAGAGCGCCCTCTAGTGGCAGGTTGAAAACAGTTAAAAATGAACTTTTAGAAGATGTGTGTGGTGAAGTTCTGTGTAATCACTTCAAAATTTACACACATGTTAAACGTGAGGCAGCCATTATATGTGTGAAGTTTCAGATCGATGACGTCATCGGGGGTCACGTGACATGGCATTAAAGGTGCACTTTTTGAAGTCGTATATCTCCCGAAGTATTAGTGCTATCATGTTGAAACTTGGTAGGTTGTTAGATATTGGCAAGTTCTTGTAAATTCTGAAATGACGTCATGATGACGTCATCACATGATTTTTAAACAGGCTTGATACGTCATAACTGCTTTGAATACAAAAAACTTTCAAATTCAGTTGAGTAATTTAAAAAAGTTATGGCGAAACAGCTCGGCATTTGTGCACAAATGCAATATGTCTAGTTATTATTATTATTAATCAAAATTTGTCACTCATTTTGATTTGGAGCATTTAAAAATTTGATGACCCTTTGAAAAGAGGTGACCACACCCATCTTGGCTAAAATAACCAAAAATGGCTGGCTGTAGCATGAAAACTACTTGAAATTTAAGCCTTTTTTCAGCCTAAATTTTAATGCCAAATTTGAATCATTTTGAAGGTAGGTAGGGTTTAATCAAATCGGTGATCTGACACGGAATGACCCTAAAGGGAAAGTGTGCAGGGTCAAGGTTGGGTTTGATCGAGGCCATTGATCTGTAAAAGCAATGGGTCGCAAATGGTCTGTTGGCAGGTGAAGTTTTGGGCAGAGGGACGACAATTGCTCTCTTCCATTGTGCTGGGACGATAAACTGTGCGAACGGGGCATTGATGTGGGTCAAGGGTTTAGACAGCTCATATGAGAAGTGGCGTACATGTATGAATCTAGTCAAAATATTATCTGGGCTCCTCGCCTTTCTGTGACTTATTCTATTAAGTTGTTTAAGGAACTGCCAAGGCTGGACATGGGGGATTGGTTTGGCCGGAAGGGAGGCTGGGAGTAAGGTTGTATCAAGGTGTCAAGATCGTTACCGACTGCAGCGAATTTTGTACAAATGGCAGGCGCTATGTCCTTGTGTGATGTGAGGTCAGTGTTCTTCACACGGATATTGCGATTTGTGCTCATGCCAGTTGTCATTAGTCGAACTTCACGAAACCAGGACCTCGGATTAGAGTTTCTGAGTCGCTCAACCTTGGACTTGTTGGATATGTAGTGTGTTTTCTTGGCAAGTTTGATTTCACGTTTGATCTTGTTCCTGAAGTATCTACACAGCGATTGTTGTTTGCCATGAAAAACAGCTGACGTTTGATAATTAATGTTTTGATGTAGGGTGTCAGCCATGGTTTATCAGTCAGTGGGATATTTTAAAACTAATTTCTTCGGAAAGTATGTGTCCAGCACACAGTTGAGTGTTTTGTAGAACTCTGTGCATTTTGCAGTGACATTATGCATGCTGGTTACTTCCAACAAATGGTCACCCAACCATGAACCACATTCTCGTATGTCACTGTCCTTCATGGGCTGTACCACTTGAGTCTTGCTAGTATTGGTACTGCAGATGGGACTTTTAGGCCTGGCAATGACACAGCTGTGGTCACTAAGTCCGAGAGGAGAGCTGATTTCTACAGGATTGTAGAATGTGGCTAGATTAGTGATGATTTTGTCTAAGATGACATTATCACAAGTCGGCTTGTCAACAATTTGAATAAAGTTATTTAACAAAAAAAGGTTGAGGTCTAGCCGATTAAAATCACCCATTTATTATGATAATGCCAAAATCAGGTTGACGAGTGAGAATTTGGTCAACAGTCAAATGGATGTGATCAATCAGAGGTTGAGCAATGATGCTCTTGGGATGGTAGTAAATAGTACCAATCACAATGTTTGATATTGAACATGGTAAGCGGGAAAGCTGAATATTCACCTTCAATGTCATCAGGAACCTCTATTTTGTCAAGTAAAGTAGCGTTTAAACATTCTCTGGAGTTAAGAGAGCACCCCCTCGTCGACGCTCTTTTCTTGGACATAATGCAGTCATGGATACTAAATTGATTCACAGATTGGTCTGGGGAAGACCACGTCTCCCTGACAGCCCCAATGTCGACATTGTTATTTTTCAGAACCAGGCTTACATGTAGTTCATCACCTTTGTTATTGAGAGAACGAGGATTAAATAACAAGGTAGTCGGTAGCTGATAATAGCGCTTCGGTAGCAACGCTGGTCCACGATAACCAAAGATCCATGTTTTTATACCTGATCCGTTGGTTGGTCTCTTAAACACGCAAGCCGTATGCTGGTAATCAATGGTATGCTGCACGCAACGCTGGTCCACAATAATCACAGGTTATCTTTTTATAAGTAAACCGTTGGTTATTGTGGACCAGCATTTTACGCAACATACCATTGATTATCGGTGACGGCGACCATATTTGTTATCGGAAGGCGAGGATTTTGAACAACGGTGAGAATTTATCGCATTTTGCAACTTTCTTTTTGCAGAGTGGATTTTCTGGACCCACGCCAAGGTCGCTGTGAAAACAAAAACCACAATTTTGGCAAGATCCATTTTCAAAAGAAAACTACAGGTGCATAAATTTGAAGGGCAAAAAGTTTCGAATAGGATTTTGTACCGTAGGGTCGTGGAGACGACAGCGGAACAAACCGCATAGTTCTAGGAGTACAGTCAGAGTTAGCCCTGGTAGGACATCAGTGCATGTTGCACTACACTGAAGTCCTTGGTATAAAACTTCTCTACCATGCGAACAAAATTTTGACTAATGTTTTTTCATATTTTTACCTGATTTAATAGCTGAAATTCTGTTCATAATTCTTCATGGCCATAACTACATGTACACTTATGAGGGGTCCAAAAATAACACAAATGATATTTTTCCAGAAAATAAATAGCAGAATCACGCTAGTGTTACGCCCCAACTTGACAATCATGCCAACTATAGTTGGGACTGGTCCCAACTTGAGTGTTAAAGTTGGGGCGTCCCAACTATAGTTGGGATCGCAGTAAACACAAAGCACCCCCATGAATAAACTAAAAATATAATAATAATAAGCATCATAGTTATAGTATGATGTTTTTAAGACTTAGTTTTGAGAATATTTGAGATTAATTAGTATTTTGGTTTTCCGAGAGAAGGGAAACTAAATGCGTAGGCCTGCCTACTTTGAGACTGAAAGTGTCACTTGGCATAAGCATGAGGCCGCTATCATTTCAAACGTCGTCCTGGGCACCGCGGCTCGGACCGGCTCTAGCTCGACGATATGAGATTAGGAATGTGCGCTTCCACTACAAATTGTGTTAATTAACGCCGATCGCATCAGTTTGTGCGTCTGCAGTAGTGTCACACATCCATGCATGAACGATCACGGTGTCCTGTTGAGCTCTGTGGGCAATCCCAACTATAGTTGAGACGTCCCAAATTTAACACTCAAGTTGGGACCAGTCCTAGCCCCACTTGTGTGGCCAAGGAACAGGAAACCTGAATCCTTGGCCACACGTCAGGACCCATGTTTTCTTCAGCCCACCGATTAAAAAATAGAGGCGCATTCCCTACGGGTGGGTCGGCGGTTTAAACCACCTCAATGTGTTCACCTACCTCTTACAGTCTTAGCTTGACCCGGGTGTTTTGGGTGATTAAATAAATAACAATTTTAAAAGATATTTCAATTCACAAATTTTCAACTTCCTCCGATGTATTTTTCGCGACATGTACTGAGCGCGGCCATTTTGGATTGATTCTAATTGTGCCAATCAATTCATGACGTCACCGGCCAGCCGGGTTGTGGACGGAGCGAGGATGCGAACATTACAATGGTTGCTTTATGCATCTGGGTCCTGACGTGTGGCCAAGGATTCAGGTTTCCTGTTCCTTGGCCACATAATTATAAAATATAAGTGGGGCTAGGACCAGTCCCAACTATTTAGTTGGGACAATTGTCAAGTTGGGACGGAACACTGCTAGTGCTAACGTACTTTAACATCATGTACTGATGATTGGAGTCGCTATGCATTTCACACGTCACATGCCCACACGTGCTCACTCGTCAATGGGTACATCAAACATGATGTTTAAAACGTTAGCGCGGATCTGCAAAGAATGAACAGAATTTCAGTTTTATAAATCAATCAGGTAAAAATATGAAAAAACATTTAGGCAAAATTTTCTTCGCATGCTTTTATGCTAGAGAAGCTTTATACCCAGGACGTCAGTGTAGTGCAACATACATGTATACTGACGTTCTACCTCTGGCTAGGGCGATCCGAACTATCTGACTATAGTTAGTTTGGTTGCCCCAAATTTAGCACTCAAGTTGGGACCAGTCCCAACTATAGTTAGGCCGTGTCCGAAACGGAAACAGGTCCACTCGTACGCACGCAAACTCGTACGCACGCAAACCCGTACGCCAATTGGTCAACTCGTGCGCCAACCAACTCGTACACACACAAACTCGTACACCCACAAACTTGTACACACGCAAACTCGTACACACGCAAAGTCGTACACAAACAAACTCGTACGCAGGTGTATTTATAACGGGACACTTGTACATTGGAAACAACGAAAGCACTAATATCGTGCTACTTAACTAGGCAGGAATTATTAATTCGAAATTAATGATTGATACTTGATTGATAAAATGGTGGCGCTGTCCAATTCAGTGACACTCCAAGACAAGTAGTTGACTTGTAAAACATAAAACCGTAAAATTATGATTACATGTTTTATGGATGTGGTTCATGTCGGGGTATTATATTATTCATATTGTGTCATATTTACTGGTCGAAGAGGACTGGTTGGTTTGGTTTTGAGTGAGTGTGTTTACTATGTTTCAAATGAATGCTGACCTGATATCCATAGTGCACAGGGGGCCCAATAAAATGAAAGAGTGACATAAAGCATTCCTTGCTCTATGCATAAAGTATTTAATTAAATGAAAGTGATTCCGTGTGCTTTATTTGGGATGGAAAATAAAATTAGAAAGCAGGTTCTTTTTTAAGATGCCATCTCAATAGAGATGACGAGTGGCCAAAACTGTCAATCAATTCATCGCCCAGTCAGTTTGTGCCTCTCGCTAATTGTGTTTGTTGTTGTCTTGTTAAATAATTGCGGCTGTACTGAAGACGCTGTCTCTATACAGTCGGCGGCTTTGAGTTTTTTGTAAATCTTTGACGGTCCACTCAGGCTTACTGCGTATACTGTATACAAAGTCTGATATGATAGCACATTGAGTCAGTTGTATCAACAGTTGTCTTGTTAAATAAATGCTGCTGTACTGAAGACGCTGTCTCTATACAGTCGGCGGCTTTGAGTTTTTTGTAAATCTTTGACGGTCCACTCAGACTTACTGCGTATACTGTATAAAAAGTCTGATATGATAGCACATTGAGTCAGTTGAATCAACTATCTCGAGCTGTCAAGAGTTTCCTGTTCCAAGATTCAAGACTTTCCTGTGTCAAGATTCAAGACTTTCCTGTGTCAAAATCAAGATTCAAGACATCATCATGAAGTATCCCTGCGTGTTTTGCACCAAGTCGGTACGAAGAAACCAGAAGGCACTTTGCTGCGACCGCTGCAACCGATGGCAGCATCTGGCCTGTGATACCGGGTTTTCTGCTGAGGACTACAAACGTTTCTTGGATGACTCCTCGGAGCTATGATCGTGGCATTGTGAACTTTGTTCAATTTCTGTTACTGAGTTTCCAATTCCAGTTGGGGAAAGCTCTCGAGCATCCGCTTTTGAACAATCTCCAGCTGAAGTTGTTGATGATGTGATGGAAGTTGACGAGTCACTTGTCCGTTCTGGTAACGAGGAGCCGACCGAATCGTTCAACGTCCATGGTAGTTTCCATGTACCACAACCACCAGAGGAGGTCAGCATCGCAGAAGCTCCGATCCCAGATGTCCTGCCTGATTCAGGAGATGATCAAGTGATCACCTACCAGATCGTGGAAGGCGGAACACAGAAGGGAAGTTCTATCTTGGTTGATAACCGTGGGTTTATGTATACCAAGAGATGGCGGCGAAACCCGGCTTCATCAAGGAAGACATGGGTGTGCAGTCTCCGTAGCAAGTCTCTTCGCTGTGCAGTTTCAGTGCTTCAGAACGGGGACAATTTCACCGCCAGCTCCTGTCGTGAACATTGCCATCCCGCCAACCCAGGTGCAGCTAAAGCCGTAGAGGTCAACATGGTCAAGACGGCTGTCAAGGAAATTTCCAAGAGAGATATGTTCAGGTCTGCTGGTGTCATTATTGAGAAAGTGATGACAGACATGATTCTTCCAGATGCGCCACCTGGAAGCATTCCTAAGCCATCGAACTTGATACGGGCAGCCAACAGAACCCGTCAAGGTCAATGGCCAAGGGAACCGACCGATCTTGACTTTGAATTGGCCACAGACTTTGTTCCAGCAGACTTTCATGTGACTGATGTGAAGGTTGGTGAGGCAAGACACCTGCTCTTCATGACAGAAACACAAGTGGAAGTCCTTGATAAAGCCCGGACTTGGTATCTAGACGGAACTTTCAAGGTAGTGCACAAGCCCTTCACACAGATGTTCAGTGTACATGCATTTGTGAAGTCAGACCAAAGAAACTTGAAGCAGGTTCCCCTGGCATTTTGCTTAATGTCAAGGCGTACGAAGAAGGACTACAGGAAAGTTCTGAAGAAAGTCAAGTGAAGCCTGCCATCAAGGGGAGAGAACATTCGGCATGTCGTCATTGACTTTGAAGCTGCTGTCCCTTACTCCACACTCCACAAACGCGTCAGTGCAGTCCTGCATCCGGAAATTGATGTCTCTCCCGTTCCTGCCTCATGAACATGTGCGTGAAGCATTCACGAGTCTGCGGTCTTCGGTTAGCCACCCGCTTGTGTCACAGTTGTTCCAGTATGTGGATGATACATGGCTGATGAGCAGTGTTTGGACACCCGCCAACTGGTCAATTTTCAACCACAGCATCAGGGCCAATAACGACGTCGAGGGATGGCATCGCCGACTGAACTTGAAGGCAGGTGGTTCCGGTCTTCAACTATACAGGCTCATCCCACTGCTGTACAACGAGGCAAAGCTGATCAACTTGCAGATGCCGCTCGTCAGGGAATCCAAGATGTGCCGCAACCAGAGACGCTGCACAGGACAAGTCCAAGGCAGGATCTTCAAGCTATGGGACGCCTACCAAGCCGGGACTCTGAAAACCTCTAGCCTGTTGTCAGCGTGCAGCCACCTCCATGGTCCTGCGATGTGAGCAACTTCAAGCCCCAAACCAAACGGTCCTTTCAGGACCCATGAAAACCACCGGCCCTTTTCAGGGCCACACATTTACAAAAGAGATTACAAAAGCTGAACGAGTCAAGAGTATGCAATTACCTGTTTCAACAATATTTTTGAAATTTCCAGCCAAAACTTTCACTATAGTTGAACAAAAAATCTGTTTTATTTTCCAAAAGTTATTTACTATCAATTTCAGAAATAATCAATTTCAGGAACAATCATTTCGGAAAGGAACAAAACTCCCAAAGAATCTGTTTTATTTACTAAATTTATTTACTATCAAAATTTAACTGACGGAAAGTAACAAAACTCCCCAAAAATATGTAATTTTCTAAATTTATTTAATTTTATAATTTAACTGACGGGCTAAACAATCATTTCAGAAAGGAACAAAACTCCCCAAAAATCAGTTTGTTTTTCCAAAACATCTGTTTTATTTTCCAAAAATTATATGCTATCAAAATTTAACTGACGGAAAGTAACAAAACTCCCCAAAAATATGTTTTATTTTCTAAATTTATTTAACTTCATAATTTAACTGACGGGCTAAACAATCATTTCAGAAAGGAACAAAACTCCCCAAAAATCAGTTTGTTTTTCCAAAACATGTGTTTTATTTTCCAAAAATTATTTACTATCAAAATTTGAGAAAAATACCAAAACCATCTGTTTTATTTTCCAAAAATTATTTACTATCAAAATTTGAGAAAGATACCAAAACCATCTGTTTTATTTTCCAAAAATTATTTACTATCAAAATTTCAGAAAAATATCAAATTGAAATAAACCCTACCTTTCGGATTTTAGCGGGAATGCCATCCGTCAAATCAAAGTTTAATTACTTTAGGGAAAACAAAAACAAAACTAAAACGCAATTCATTATTATTAGACTTTGCATCACAACGGTGAAACCTTTTCCCGAAGTCAACACGTAGTGAATTATTATAATATTATAAGTTATAAAAATAACTTTGCATCAAAACGGCGAAACCTTTTCCCTGAGTCACCACGAAGTGAATTATGCTTGCGTACGAGTTGGTGGGTGTACGAGTTAGTTTGCGTACGAGCTGGTGTGCGTACGACTTGGTGTGTGTACGAGTTTGTGCGTAATACGAGTTTGTGTGTGTACGAGTTGGTGCGTACGAGTTTGCGTGCGTACGAGTTGACCAGCATTCTCCGAAACGGTGACTTCGGCTACAGCTACGGCTAGATCAGCGCGTCTGCCTATTCTTCAACACTGGCAGACGCGCTGATCTAGCTGTAGCTGTAGGCGAAGTCGCCGTTTCGGATACGGCCTTAGTTGGCACGTTTGTCAAGTTGGGACGGAACATCAGTTCCGTGCCTCACACCTACAGCCGCGCAATTATTAATTGTGTGGGCAAACTTTAGTTCGAAAATTGCGCGCGCGCAAATTTTTTAATTGGCTTGCGCGAATTTAAAAAAGGCCATCTTCCTTCAAAGATTGCGCCCAATATATGCAACGAGTCCTACCTGGGCCAACCAAGTCAAAGTAAACTATACAAAACATAGTGTATGAAAATACATACCCAGTTTTTGGATCAAGTACATGCAACGGTCCTCCACAAACACCGACATTATTTTCTCTGAGTAATGCGCCCACATATCTCCCTACCTGAGGATCCAAAAAGTCTAAAATATCAGTAGACATGACAAATACATGCAGCTTCCGATGTCGTTCATGGAGGCGGCCATTTACAAAATAAGAATAAATTTTTTTAAAGATTACTCGATTTATTAATAAGTTACTTAGTTAAAATAATACAATATACAGCAAAACAAGTTATATCTTTTATGCTGAAAACATTCAAAACGCGCAATTCTTTTAATTTTAAATATAATAATATTAAAATAACTTTGATGAAGCCTAAATACATTTAGTGTGGTAGTTGGCGGTTGGAGTGTACGAAGTTACGGATCTGACATGGGTACCATACTCGTTTGAGAGAGCCCGTATTACTGCAACGTCTTCCCCAGGGTGTGTTGAACAGTACGAGGTTGGGTTGGAAATAAAGTAAACCATGGGGTCGAGGTTTGTATTACTGTTTTTTAAAGTCTTATTTATTAGCTTGCCTATATTAGAAAAGAGGCCTACATAAAATTTAGAGTAGAGTTTGTCTATTTATGAAATGATGCCAGGTGGAATAAAACCTTTGTTCTTTACTGATTTGCTGATGCTATGTTTCCTGTCTTGGAATTCAGAGATCTCTGGCATGTCTGGCATCGAGACTGAGCCCAACAACAACGACCATGCCAACAGGTTTGAAAAACTAATGTGGGTTTTACTTCTCCGACGTCCGAGAACTACACAAAGGCTAAAATTCTGTATTCTGCCACCACTTTCTCTCCCTTATTTTACCTAGACCCAGTAACTGGGGCGGGAACTGGGAAAATTTTCCGCAGCAAGCCACCAACTTAATCTGTAGTGGAAAGTAAGTGTTAATTAATGACGTTTAAAAAAAATGTTTTTTATAATTATATATTTTTTTTTTTCCAGGACCAGTTTAAAAAACAATGGATATTTGGTTAAATCCTAAAATTTGGGCGAAAAAAAACATGCATTTTCCCACACTCTCTAGTCTCTTCTTCTCTTCCACATCCTGCATTACTGTCCTGTCTCCTCTCTTACCCAGTCTCCATGTTTCTACCTGCTGTATCTAACTTATTTGCTGGAAGGAATGGAACGTTAGCAATCAATGAAATAATGCAATGTATTTACCACTGGATTCAAACCTGTAACAAGAGAGAACAAATTGTTATTAATATTATACATAAGAGAGCATAGCCTGTACTACACGGCTATGACGTGAGATGTTGACACAAGAACGGTTTGTTTGTCCTACGTACATGTTTCTCCCATTTTAATACTTGGTTCGGAAAGGTCATAATGAAGACACACACACACACACAGCAGGAAAACGAAAGAACATGGCGTTTGTTTTTATCTCACTGCCATGACTGCAAGGCGAAGCCTTGCGATTTTGGGACACCTTTTTAAGCCTTTTTTTATACTTAGAATTGTAAAATTCTGCCTGTTTTCTGGCTGTATATATTCGGTTAACCCTTCTTGATAGGTAAGAATATAATTTAGTGTAATTTGACCTAAATTAAGGGAGATGAATTGGTGGCTCCATGCGGAAAGTTTTCCCAAAATCTTTTTAAAAAAGAAGTACAATTAACTAGCTGGCAAGTAGTAGTCTACTACTAGTAGGCTAGACTAGTAGTACTAGTATTCTGTATTCTGCCACCACTTTCTCTCCCTTATTTTACCTAGACCCAGTAACTGGGGCGGGAACTGGGAAAATTTTCCGCAGCAAGCCACCAACTTAATCTGTAGTGGAAAGTAAGTGTTAATTAATGACGTTTAAAAAAAATGTTTTTTATAATTATATATATTTTTTTTTCCAGGACCAGTTTAAAAAACAATGGATATTTGGTTAAATCCTAAAATTTGGGCGAAAAAAAACATGCATTTTCCCACACTCTCTAGTCTCTTCTTCTCTTCCACATCCTGCATTACTGTCCTGTCTCCTCTCTTACCCAGTCTCCATGTTTCTACCTGCTGTATCTAACTTATTTGCTGGAAGGAATGGAACGTTAGCAATCAATGAAATAATGCAATGTATTTACCACTGGATTCAAACCTGTAACAAGAGAGAACAAATTGTTATTAATATTATACATAAGAGAGCATAGCCTGTACTACACGGCTATGACGTGAGATGTTGACACAAGAACGGTTTGTTTGTCCTACGTACATGTTTCTCCCATTTTAATACTTGGTTCAGAAAGGTCATAATGAAGACACACACACACACACAGCAGGAAAACGAAAGAACATGGCGTTTGTTTTTATCTCACTGCCATGACTGCAAGGCGAAGCCTTGCGATTTTGGGACACCTTTTTAAGCCTTTTTTTATACTTAGAATTGTAAAATTCTGCCTGTTTTCTGGCTGTATATATTCGGTTAACCCTTCTTGATAGGTAAGAATATAATTTAGTGTAATTTGACCTAAATTAAGGGAGATGAATTGGTGGCTCCATGCGGAAAGTTTTCCCAAAATCTTTTTAAAAAAGAAGTACAATTAACTAGCTGGCAAGTAGTAGTCTACTACTAGTAGGCTAGACTAGTAGTACTAGTATTCTGTATTCTGCCACCACTTTCTCTCCCTTATTTTACCTAGACCCAGTAACTGGGGCGGGAACTGGGAAAATTTTCCGCAGCAAGCCACCAACTTAATCTGTAGTGGAAAGTAAGTGTTAATTAATGACGTTTAAAAAAAATGTTTTTTATAATTATATATATTTTTTTTTCCAGGACCAGTTTAAAAAACAATGGATATTTGGTTAAATCCTAAAATTTGGGCGAAAAAAAACATGCATTTTCCCACACTCTCTAGTCTCTTCTTCTCTTCCACATCCTGCATTACTGTCCTGTCTCCTCTCTTACCCAGTCTCCATGTTTCTACCTGCTGTATCTAACTTATTTGCTGGAAGGAATGGAACGTTAGCAATCAATGAAATAATGCAATGTATTTACCACTGGATTCAAACCTGTAACAAGAGAGAACAAATTGTTATTAATATTATACATAAGAGAGCATAGCCTGTACTACACGGCTATGACGTGAGATGTTGACACAAGAACGGTTTGTTTGTCCTACGTACATGTTTCTCCCATTTTAATACTTGGTTCAGAAAGGTCATAATGAAGACACACACACACACACAGCAGGAAAACGAAAGAACATGGCGTTTGTTTTTATCTCACTGCCATGACTGCAAGGCGAAGCCTTGCGATTTTGGGACACCTTTTTAAGCCTTTTTTTATACTTAGAATTGTAAAATTCTGCCTGTTTTCTGGCTGTATATATTCGGTTAACCCTTCTTGATAGGTAAGAATATAATTTAGTGTAATTTGACCTAAATTAAGGGAGATGAATTGGTGGCTCCATGCGGAAAGTTTTCCCAAAATCTTTTTAAAAAAGAAGTACAATTAACTAGCTGGCAAGTAGTAGTCTACTACTAGTAGGCTAGACTAGTAGTACTAGTAGGGCTTAGTAGTACAGTAGTACCACCGAAGATTTCAAAATTTTGACGGTTGTAGGGGTCGTACTATTTCTAGCAGGTAGTAGTGTAGTACTACACTATAGACTAGTAGCTAGTTAGTAGTACAACCGTCGGTCGTCCTTTCTCTATGGTCGTACTAAAGTACGACCGAAGATGTCAAAAAAGAGTACAGCGCCCCAGTGTCTAGCCTGGGTGACTAGTGCGACTGTCGACTAGTGTCGAAGCCATGATTATTGATTGCTACATATGGGACTGCCGCTTTTCAACTACCTTGTTAACAGCGCCGCTGCCACCACGACTACTATAAAAATTGTTGCAACTATCGTGTTAAAATCGAGACTAATTGAGGAGCGACTAGTCAGGTAGGGAATTTCACTACTAGTCATCCAGGCCTAATTGTCCTTGTCTGCTCTGGTACATTGTCGCGTCAAAAGAGTTGCTGACTGCTATCATTGCAATGTACATAGGCCTACATGTACTTCACATTTCAGCCTGAATTTTACCATCGTGTGCCCATTGATGTTTTATACAATTGCGTAGGCCTACCTATCAAAGGCCCTGACATGCCATGGTGTTTTATTACTTATTTGAATGTTTTAATGTTGGTATAGCTATGCAGGATGCAACAAGCACTTTGATTGGCTGTCGTTGTACATATATTTTCTCCTAGAGAGAGAAGTCTGTTGAAAATACCTATGATTTAATTAGCTTTAAAAGGCATTATTAGCAGAGTGATTCCTACATACATGCATGTACAGTTCTACTTTTTAGTACCAAGTTGCATTTTACTAAAAGATTGTACTTAAATTCTAACAAACCAAGTCGTCAAGTTCACCAAACAACAACAAATTGAAGCGTTTTAGAGATGTCTAATATAATGGACATTCTGCACTAGGGGTACTGTATATGAAACAAAATTTTTTTTTCTGCTGTTTGTATTTGGCAGCTGTCATTATGATTTGGATGTGGTGTGGACCAGAGAAATCAGCAACAGTCTCATTGCAGCATCTCCCCTTGTAGCTGACATTAATGCTGATAACTATCTTGACATCCTTTCTCCGGCATTCAATGAGGAGGTCGCTGTGCTACAAGGGGTCAATGGTCAGAATCTTCCAGGTTCAAACTGGCCAGCAAGCTTACCTGGGAGCTCTTATTATGCTTCACCCTTAATGGTAAAAAAAGAAATATGAATCTTTATTAAATGGATATTTTACAATTGCATTTTTTAAATGAAGGTACTACAGAAAGCTGGGTCATTCCGTGTCAAATCAACCAATGGGGGTGCAGGTCATCCCTCAGATTTGGCTGAAATTCGTTTCTAATATTCATCTATGTGTATAATGAACATATGCAAATTAGAAAACTCCAACTCCAAGTCGTTTCCAAATTAAGGCCCCTTAAAGTGAGCATGGCGGCCCCCCTTTCAGTGAACGCGATTTGCGACAATGAATATTTTGCGTTTTGTAATGCGTTTAAACGCGCCTTTAAGGATAAGGATATGCATGTACATGTACATCATTTACACATTGCATAAACACGTACAAGTACACTATTGATCTCAAAGTGTTGTAATATGACAATTAAACCACTTTTGTTGTAAAAAAGTGATTTAATCTGACATTATTGTGTAGCCCATCTTTAAGACACAATTTTGTAAGATCAGATTAAATCATTATTTTGTAACAAAAGTGGTTAAATTGTCATATTACAACACTTTGAGATCAATAGAGACAATGTACACGTGTATTACACAGTGTGTACATGATGTATGCATATTGTGACGTCACGCCCCGACGCGGACGAGGGAGGTGACTCAGACGGAACTGACGAGAAAGTGGTTAGAGACAAGTTCGTTGGGATAGAAGTATCCCGTCCTGAGAATGGTCTATCATTTACTGTTCGTAGGGATAGTAGAACACCTCAGCCTCAGATGGTTTGGAAACAGAGGGCGTCCTGACGTTCAGCTTTCAAGATGAATGTACCGCAGCAGCAACAGCAGTACATGTACATGTATCAGCCGAACAAGGGGGAGAATCGCACTATACTCAGCTTCTCGCACAACAGTATGCCAGCGATGACCCAATGTGACCCACAAGCTTTATTATTGGACAATGTAATTAGTTATTGGACCAATCAGCAGATCAGGGACCTCGCCAAGGCTGGCAATGAACCCTTCACAAGTTTCTCAAGGAACCTGACTACGCCGCACAACCCAATTGCTACACTACCCTTCAACTACACTACACCGTCCTTAACTAGCTCATACACAGACAGCAAGAAAGACTACCAAGATGACACAGTTTCTAAGTAGAATGCACACTGGCAACAAAGATGGTTTATTCACTTCACTCTTCCTTAGTTCTTCATCCACCGTACACTGTCAGACTGTAGGTGTCGCCCTTTACACAAAGGATATAGGAGGACTATGACTCACAACTCAGTTTGCTCGCAAAGATTTGAATGAAGCAGGTCGTGACTATAATCATACAGGGATGTCGCCCCACACAGTTTGCACTGGTGAGTTCCAGCAACACGCCCATACAGGCCTAAATTCGATCGCACGCCCAACGTATAATAGCCTCATGCCCTTTCTCACTCTACTCGATAGCGCATATGACAGCAATGGACTAGGCAATACCACCCGCCTTACACACTGGGACGCGAGGGTCTGTTCAGGCTACAGGAGATTATAGAGTCATCGCCCGGCGCAACTTGCGTTGCAGGGTTTCGGCAGAGATCTCTATTACCGATCGCACCGTACCGCTAGGATCCTATGAGAATCCTATTATCTCCACACAGCCTATTACAGTTCCAACGCCCAATACACAAGGAGGTTTAATATATACCTGCCTAACAATTGTACGCACCTTATCCTAGCAAATGAAGGACCACGCTCTCATGGTATAAATACCTTTTGGTACAGCTCGCGCATGCGCGGTACGCCGCATGTGAATGAACGGTGACCTTCACCGACCATTCAGTGCACGCGCTGCTTTGCCTATGCGTTTGCACTACGCCTATCTATTCCACGCAACTACCTTGCTATGCACTAGCGCCCTCAATCGTGTGTCATGACCTTTACACTTCAGCATTTAATACTTGGAATATTATATTAACCAGGTAAGCACCCTGTCACGCCACAATATTCTTATGCATTGCTGTGGCAACCGAAAATGGGCAAAATACACCAATATCAAAATGTTGCCTAACCATGAAGGAGATGAGTTTCCAAAACGAAATTTGGTCCAAATATAGATTGGACTTGTATCTACAAATGGTCTAAGTTCAATGTTGGTGGGTAACTGTTGCCAGGGTCAAAGGTCACCAAGAATGTCGATCAAGAACCAACTTTGGAGCCTTGCAAACATTTTATTAAATGAATAAGGGCTCTATTCTTGTTTGGGGATAACCACATGTGCTTAGATATAATACATATAAAGAAATATCAAGCTTTTCAAATTATCAATTATGAGTGTAAGGGAGGTCTGAATATTGAAAAACAAAATTTTTCCGGCAGATTAAATTAGTGTTTTCAGCAGCCTGTAGAGAGAAAAGGGGATGAGATACCCTTGTTTTGAGGCCAGATTTGGGTTATTTGGGTGACAGTCACCCTAGGTACCAATTTATAGCTTTGTATCTTTTTTTAAAGGCGCGTTTAAGGGACAAACCGGCTTACTGTTTACCTAATTTAGTGATGTGGAATGACAGACAATAATTTTTAGATGGTTGTTGTAAAAAAAAAATCATCAAAATATCACGCAATTAACGAAAAATGTGGAGGGAAACAAAACGCGGTCAAAGGTCAGCTTATACGCTTTTCCAGCCTTTGCAACTGTCAAGTTTACGTGACAATGTTGCGCAATGTGGTAAGTAGACCTGTGCTCTGTTAATGTAATAATTATAACAATGGCGAGGCATGAGGATCCAGACTTCATAACCATCAAGCACAAATTCACGTGTAAATAAAAAACAGACATAAACGGACGTCAGTCGAAGTCTGATCGTGGTCGTAACCAATAACTGTTTCGGTTGAACTTGCCATTGAAACAGTTATTGCATACGACCGGGAAAACGCACCCCAACCTGTATTCTGTGTACGGCGAACTGGACAAACTTACTTGCAATGGAGAACGTTTCTTCGACATCCAAGGATCGGTACAAAAACATCGCAAGGAAAAACACCCAGAAGGTGGTCCCACGGAAAGTAAAAAGTATTAAAAAAACACGATAAATCCAAAGGGAAAGCCAGCAAAAGCAGCCCGCGGCCACAAGTTGTTTTTAGGGGGCGATTGGGAGGGAGTGGACATTGTGCAGCTATCATAGAAGTACATGTAGACCAGCTGTATGGGATAAACATTCCCCGTCGTCGTCCCACGTGTGTAGCGCAGGCAACACGTTACAATAGTTAGGGGATAATAGCTAGGGATACAGACTAAAACCCTCGTTAAAAAAACGTAATTGTTGGTCTGGCTCCCAACCCCATCCGACAAGCTCCCAAGCTCACGGCTAGACCGGCAAGCTGGGGAGTTCATGCCCCGGGGTTTGTCTCTCTGGCCCCACGAGACAGGCACCGGCTGTACGGGATATGCCCCAAGGTTTACGTTCTGCTAGCTCTCACGCTGGTGCGCCGTTAAACACGTTTCGGTTGCACGGACTCTCTGAATGCGAATCTTACGTTCGGTTTTTCATCATTGTTTACAAATTGTATCAATAATCTGAATACATAGTCTTTTTGTCAAATACTCATGAATAATTGAAAAAAAACAGATTTAAATTTGATTCAGTAATTTACTTTTATACGGCTGGAAGTAAAACTAACTCCGAAGATCACATCATTTATCCGAACCACTTTTTGGGTTCGGATAAATCATGTGACCTTCGATTTTTGAAAAATACTTGAAAACAGCAAAATTTGATGGTTTCTTTTAGGAACCGTTCTTCTCCATTCCTGGAAGACCTTTGGAATCATATTTTAGCCTATTTTGTAGCCCAAATAGCCCAACAAAGCCGGTGTGCCCCTTTAAACGCATTACAAAACGCAAAATATTCATTGTCGCAAATTCCATTCACTGAAAGGGGATTGCCACGCCCACTTTAAGGGGCCTTAATTTGGAAACGACTTGGAGTTGAAATTTTCTTTTTTGCATATGTTCATTATACACATAAAATGAATATTAGAAATGAATTTCAGCCAAATATGAGAGGTGACTTTTAAAAATTTTCAGAATATTGGTTGATTTGACATGGAATGACCCAGCTTTGTCATTCCAGTACGACAGTTCAATCCAATTTAATGCTTGATACAATGAAGCTTCAGAGTCACTGATTATGTACATCAGGGCTATCAGGCATAATACTATGATGAACCTGAAAAAAAAAAACCAGAAAGCTTACTCGAAAACCAAACAAATACCCTACAAACAATAACAAAAACAATCCATGTGAATCACTGAAGTGAATCACTAAAGTTGTCTGAAACTTTGATTTTCAGTTTCACTCACTGATCAGGTTAGCTTCAAAATGATTTATTGAACTTTTCTTCTTTTCCATTCCGCATGAACGAATACTGAGATTGTTTCTTATGGAGTACAATTTAATAGTGTTTTCCCTTTCTTTATGGACCCATTCTCTTGGAAACATCTTGAATTTTGAACATGTATAAATAAAACTGATGTTGATTGTCCCCTTCATTGAGTCTGATAAATAACTCCATGCTACCAAAGCTTGTGCACGTTTTTGTTAGAAGTTTGTCTTTCATTGCTACTGCTGTCATTTATGTTCCTTTCTTCTTACAGTATGACATTAATAGCAATGGTCAAGAAGATGTTGTTTTATTTAACTCCGATGGAGACATCTTCTTCTTTGATGCGGAGGGCAACTTGATCAATGAATGCACAATGAGAATACCTCATCTGAAGATCCAAAAGGAGTGGTGGAATAAGACGAGAGGTATGAGGGAGGATGTACTCGGTCAGTCTATCTGGTCATCTCAACCAGGGAAGGTAAGAACTATTGATACTTGTTGCATAAGAATCCTAATAAAAGTACCTCTTCTCACAAATCATGGGGATATTTGGGTCGGACAACTTACATTCTGTCTTTAGTAGCTTCAGTAGCACAGTATTTAAGGTAGGGTCATACACACTGTAGATTTTTTTTTTTTTGACAACGTAATGCTGAGTGTAGGCCAATCAACAAAGATACAATAATTGTCACTTGTGAATGCTTCAGCCGAATACAGACTTGTTTTCAGAAAACTGCAAAAAACTGTTTTTTTATCAAAAACATCAAATCCATCCCTGTTAATCAAGGTGAGAGCATGTATCAACCACTTCTCTGGCCCCAGCTTTCACAAACGGACACAGAATGGAAATTTATATCTCCAAAAGTTGCCTGCTGACAATCTTTTGAGGTTCAAATGTTTTTACATACTTTAATTATTTTCTAATTAATAGGGCGCTTTAGAGGAAATAATTTCGCAGAATGCTTCCAACCTTTACTATCTTTGCAAAAAAAAATAGTTAGTGGCCTGACGTTTCGACCCTAGCAGAGTTTCTCGAAGGCTAAATGACAAGCCATTTAGCCTTCGAGAAAGACTCTGCTAGGATCGAAACGTCAGGCCACTAACTATTTTTTTTGCATTTATACCATAGGTCCTTTTGGTTGGTAAGCAGTTTGCAACAGCTAATACTATTTTTCCTTATATAACAACAATTTTTTTCCTTTATAACAACTATGCTTTCGGATGAAAGTTAAACTTTTTGGGGTGGGGGAGGAGGGGGGTCATTACGAAAGTGTGGCCCCACTCTATAGGAAAAAGGTCTATAATAAATTGATTATGGATCAGGTTTGTGGGCTCCTGCTATTGTTCTATTATTCCCTTTTCTACAGAATTCCTTTGTGGGTCCAAGTTGAACTACGTGTGGTCTATTGTTCCATTGTGTAATTTAAAGGACCCCACAGGGCCCATACCTAAGCCAACACAGCTCAGGGACATCCCTTTTGTTCTGTGCACTGAATGCCAAACAAGGCTTTTCTTGTTCTCTTTTTGATAATCATGATAATGTTGTGATTCCTTCCAGACATCAGGTATTGCCTCCTTTGTTACTCGACCTCTTTTTCACTTCCCTAGTTCTTCCTGTTCTATTTTTATTGTTTTGTTTTTGTGAATCTTCGCAGTTTGTAATTGTCCATCAGTTTCCACACCTTTCACCAATATCGCATTATAAATCTGCATTTTTATTTATTTTTTGACTGTCTGCTAGAATCAGCAGTTAGAGAGGTTTCCAGATGAACTCTTCGTCAATGTCAGTGCTCATGTGTTGGCTACACCAGTAATTGCTGATCTCAATCAGGATGGTATTATTGAAGAGTTGCTGGTACCCGTCAGTTACTACTTTGACACAGCCTTGTATAGGTATTACATGGAGACATCTTTATTTTGCATCTTCAATTTTTATAATGTGAACATTTTTAGGCTACAAAAACTCAAATACAGAAACAGGAACATACAGGGAATAGCCAAACACCTGACAGTTTCTCAAATGAAACAGGTCATTCTATGACTATCTGTACAAGAAACCCTACTCTTGATCGACCGTGCTCGTATCTTCCGTTTTTTAAGACATACATGTAGAAACGCGCATAGGACAGTTCTGGACCGGTGAAAAACCTTGTATAAACCGGTGTCTCGTATCTTCCAAGCTCGTATTAACGAGAGTCGACTGTACATGTATACAGGGCTCAAATTTTGGGTAAAATTCCACAAGACAGCAGGGCTTGTAACTCGAATTGTCTACCAGACCAGCATTCACTTTACAACACCAGAATCTGAATGAGAAAGTACTTTCCACAAAGTTTAACATGAAGATTTGTCTCATTTGTCTTATAGGTAAGTACACATACACAACCAAATTGAAAAGTTTACGAGACTCAATCACACTCAAAGTCAACATCTGAACATCATTTCTGTAAACAAAAGATATTACACAGTGAGATTCAATTAAACAACACAAGACAGTCGGGCTTGTATGGTCATAAGTTTACTGGCCCGATGCTAAAATCACTGGCCTCAGGCCTGCGGCCCAGTGTAAATTCGAGCTCTGGTATATTGAAGGGTCAGACAGTAGAAAGGCTAAATAAGAGTACAGATTTCAAAGAAAATAACGTAGCTGTTGTAAGTTTATCTATCAACCAAAATGGCCTGTAGTACAATCACAAAGCATTACTTAATAGTGCCACTTTTAGACTTCACTGTGGAAATGTACTTCTTCAGGAAACTTGGCACCAGATAGAGGAACCACAGTTATCTTAATTCATGATACTTTTTTACTCATCCTGTCTTTGCTATTTATCTTTTTTACTAATTAGATCTGAAGAAAGGCTTTTGGGGCTGGGAATTCCAAGATCTGATCTTGAGATGTATCTAGCTTGTGGTATTGTACTATTCAACCTAACTACAGGAGAGATGTACAAGGAGGTGACCCTTGACCTTACTACGGTAAATTCTAGTTTATTACTTTTATCAAGATAGATTCTGCATCGTTTGTTCTAATTTGGTATTTGTACACTTGATCTAATATTTGATATGCAGTAGTTTTTTGAAGAAATATAAACTGAGCTTGCAGAGTTTGTTTTTCGGTACACATTTTTGGCCGTTTAGAAATACGTAATTATAAAAAAAAAATTGAAGAGACTTGTTTTTAGTCATGTAAAAAATATCCGGATTTCTACTTCAACCCGTCTACTTTTATTATTAATCTGCCAAAGAGTTGACCAAACATTCATCAAAACTATTCAACTGCTAGGGTTGTGTGTGGTGTTGTGAACAGAAGTAATGTGTGTACAGTGTTCTGTTTAGATGCATTCACCACATGATATCATTATGCAGGCTGGCATAGTTTATCTATCTTTCAGTAACAGTATCGTTGTCAAGTACTTTTTCGGAGTTCAAGGGTGGCCAAGTAGTACCGAGCCTTGAGAATTCTGAGTGCTGAGTCCAGCAGCCAAGTACCAAGTGCTTGGATCTCTCAGTACGAAAGAAAAATACTGCAAAATGAGGTATAAAGACATTTATTTTGGACTAGTTTCTATATGACAATGTGTTGTTGTGATGATAACTATCTTTTGAATATAAATACACCAAAGACGACTTCAGTTTCACTTTTTTCCAGATCATTATTCCTCTATTCCTTTCATGTCAATTGTTTTAAATTACACTAACACCACACACAAACGTTCTGCTCCCATCGAACCTGCAATATTTAGTTTTTGAATCGTGCACCAGCTTCTGGTACCTGTCACAAGTTTTTACTTCTTACTACCTTTTTTTTTTTCTTTTTTTCTTTTTTTGTGGGGGGAATTTTAGAAGCTATAAAATGGAGCATCATCTTACTGTTCTTGAGGCATTTTGTTGAATCTGTGGAAACATACAAATGAGCACAGCCTATGGGAAATTCTAAAACTGAACTCCAGCCACATTTGCATGCAAGAATGAGGTCCTAATGCCACTTTCAGAGTAGATTTGACATGTGATAACTCACAGCGTGTGGTCACTATTATCACACAGTATCACTATTGAGTATCACTATCATCAGACAATAATTACCAGTCCAAAGTAATTAAATGGTAGTAACCATTTCTAGAGACTAGGAACTTCATACCCTCGTGAATCATTTTCTGTTTTTGTTTGTTCCCTAAAAACTTTTACATCGTTTTTTAGCAGATACAATTATACCCACTTACAAAAATTTACCAAATTTTATTTCTTTTTCCAAGAACAAATTTGCCAGGTTTTTTGTTTTGATTTTGTGAAAATTAAACTAAACATGACGTGAAAGAGGCATTGTTAACACAATAAGGGTCAAAACATTGATAGAATCATGAATAATGGCGCTAACACTAACAGCGAAGATTAAAACCCCTCAAAAACCTGCGGAAACCTTGTTTGTTTATGTCACCTATTTAGTATGTAGTGTACACGAGCCTTGAATTTGCGCACAAACTAAACTTTGCCACAGAACATATGTGCATAGTATATTTAGACAATCTTACAAAACTGACCTAATTTTGTATCAAAACATCTTTGAAATTGGTTCCATCAACCGTAAAATACAAAAAAGAAGAAGCAGTTTTGAACCATTTTTCTGATAAGCAATGTCTAAATTCAGTCATACAGACAAAAATCAACTGACATTTTTCTTGTTTGATCACATTTTAACCATTGTTTTTTTGTAACTTATTTAGTTTCATTACTTTACTAATTTACTTTACTTATGGCGTCCAGACAGACAGACAGACGACCATCCAGGCACTCTCGTTTCTCGACAGTATTTTGACTTAGAGGTGACATTTGGACTTGTAACTTGGGTGGGGGGTTGCCCTTGGGAAAAGGAAAGTTGGGATTGTTTTGGGGTGAAAAGGTTAAAGGTTTATTCACTTTTGTGAGTTTAAGTCAATAATAATAATAATAATAATAATAATTGGGTCTTATATATATAGCACACATATCCTAGTACATGTAGCTAGATCAAGGCGCTTTACAACAACAACGTGGCTGCTCCACGAGTTTGGAACACTCTCCCAAGAGATCTTTGTACATCTACATCCCTTCAGTGCTTCAAGTCCAGTTTAAAGTTGTCTGAAGTAATAAAAAAAAGGAGAGGTAAACAACATTGAGCTGGAAGAAAAAGTATTCTTATCACGCTGAAATGTTTTAGGCATTTTTACAATTTCTTCGTCAGATATAGAATTCTGAATCCTGAAACGAGCAACAGCTAACGTAAATGTAGCAACGATATGTAGCTCCCAAATGTCTCGATAAATACATTTACTGATTGTGGGATTGCTTTTCCTGGCGTCATCATTCGATTTGATATTCTACCTGGACTACTCTGGACCATCAAGAGTGAGTTATGAGACCAAGAAGAGGTAGAAATCCTTCCAAAAGTAAGGCATCAGATCTCGAATCTACTGGTAACCATGAAGCTGGATTCATTCAACATGTGTCTTTCTGGAACTACAAGGACAAAAGGAACCATTGTCATCTTCACACGATGACATAACACAACACAAAGGGACGACCCAACAACTAAGACTGTACCAGTTGACGCCAAAAGCAACCCCAAACAAAATGATAAACTTCGGGAACAGATTGCTAAATCTATCATCGATGACCCAGCTATCCTGAAAGCCATCGTTGCTCCCATCGCTACACTCCTCGCAGGCAAGATCATCGACTCTGGTCTCATGATGGGTAAGCTTGCTGATAGTCTAGTTGTAAGTAAGCTTTTTGTAGACTCCGTAGCATTGGCTGTGCAAGAAACCATCGCAAAAAAGTCTATGAGGCCACTTCAATGGATATCAACAAACATTCAGACCAACTGGAAAAGATGTACAATCATAATCGAAAAATTTCCGATCAAAACGACCAGTTGCAACAGGAGATTGATGATCTTGAGCAATACAGACGTCGGAACTGTCTACTGATACATGGTATTCCAGAGACCCCCAACGAAAATACCAACAAGATCTCCCTTGAGGTACTCAACAACAAACTCAAGCTAGATCTCCACTTGCACGAACTAGATAGATCTCATCGCCTTTGCAAGCCCCGGAAATCGACGACCCCCCTCTGGTGCCCCCCAACGGCCACGCCCCGTCATCGTGAAGTTCACGAGCTATAGATCACGCTCGCTGGTATTTGCCAACAAACGCCATCTGAAAGGGTCTCCTGTGCACATCACCGAGAACTTGACAAAAAGGTGGCATGAGCTGTATCAAGAGGCCAGACGATGTGATAAATTTGAAGCCGTCTGGACCAGAGATGGTAAGATCATCTTGCTCTTGAAGAACAAGACAAAGGCATCAATCACCACCGTCAAAGAACTTAACAAACTTTGTCCATAGACTTATTACGTTCAAGTAATTGTTTTGTTAATATATCCTTAAGTTCCAGTATGTATACTATTATCTGTTCGGGACTGATTTTTTTTGTGTTTTTTGTCTAAACTTCCAGTTTTGCCTCATATTTTTCTTGTATACGTTTTGTTATTTCCTAATTTAATTTTTCTTTACTTGTGTGCGTCTATAAGCGTCTTTTCAAATTTCTTTCCCAATTTCATCTTCCTTATGACCAGCAGTTCGGTTTTCGGACCAGTTACTCTACTGATATGGCTCTGATCCAACTTGTTGATTCTCTGTCCATCTCTCTTTCTGATAAGCTATCTTCTATTGGTGTTTTTATCGATCTTTCTAAAGCCTTTGATACTATCAGCCACACTATTCTTCTCTCTAAACTTGAACATTGCGGCATTAGAGGCATCTGTCATCAGTGGTTTTCTGATTATCTTAACAACCGCAAACAGTTTACCACTATCAAACAATCTTCTTCTTCTCTTCAAACAATTCATCATGGCGTGCTTCAAGGTTCTATTCTTGGTCCTCTTCTTTTCCTTATATATGTTAATGATCTTCACTGTTCCTCTAACACTTTGTTGTTTATTCTTTTTGCTGATGACACTACTATTCTTTCGTCTCATACAGACTTTGATTCCTTGGTCAGTAACCTCAATACCGAGCTTACTAAAGTTTCTTCCTGGTTTCAAGCCAACAAACTCTCCCTCAACTCAAGCAAAACTAAATACATGGTCTTCTCTAGGTCTCAAAATGTTTGTGGTAACGGAACAGTTAAAGTCAATGATATTGCCATTAGTAAAGTCCATTCCACAAAATTCTTGGGTGTTACCATCGACGACAAACTTTCCTGGTCCAACCACATTACTACTGTTTCCAAAGTCATCAGCCGAAACACTGGTGTTCTTTCTAAGCACCGCTCCCTTCTCCCATCTACCACTCTATTTTCTCTTTACAATACTCTCATTTTCCCCTATCTGAACTACTGCAACATTGTGTGGGCACGCACAAGCACTAACAAACTTAAATCTCTTATTACCGTTCAGAAAAGGGCTATTCGTATTTGCATACTATCCCATCCTCGTGATCACACAGCACCCTTGTTTGCCAGATTACACACACTAACAATCACCGACATTAATAAACTTCAAACTGGTATAACAATGTACAAATATACCAATAACCTTCTTTCTCGCACTTTCTCATATTTCACCTCAATTAACGATATTCATCAATACCATACTAGATCACATAATAACTACTACATCCCTCTTGCTCGCACATCATACGTAATGAACACTCTTCGTTTCCATGGACCTCGTCTATGGAATGGACTCAGTCAGTCTGTGAAATAACAGTCCTCTGTTGGCCGATTTAAAACCACTTTCAAGAACCATGT
Organism: Pisaster brevispinus; assembly: GCA_023634235.1. NCBI lineage: Eukaryota > Metazoa > Echinodermata > Asteroidea > Forcipulatida > Asteriidae > Pisaster > Pisaster brevispinus. Next base: position 22,467,772 of record JAMKCF010000009.1, on the reverse strand, counting down.
TATCTCCCAATATATAGCATAGTTTGCAAGTCTTTTGTTGGTTTTTTTCTACATTCATACCGTTCGCTTTAATTGTGTTTTCTTTTGCTTGCATTATCACTTTTATTAAATGTGTCGTTGTATCACTAGTATATAATATGTTTCGTATGTCTGTCTGATGTCTATTAAGTTAATGTCCACTCCGTTTGTTTGTCTGTTTTTGTTTCATTGTTTTGTTTTGTTGTGTTTTGTCTTTTGATTTTTTTCTTCTTTTTTCAGTACTGTTTATATGAATATATTTTTTGTTGTGTTTAAGGCATTCCGTTTATAAGCTTCGGCTTCTTGTGTAATGCCTCCACTTAGCAGTTTTCTTGTAACCATCATCAAACGTTGTAGGCCACTGCCCGTTGACGTAACAACCGTCCACTTCTCCTGGGTTGTGTGGCTGGTGCAGGGGTGATTTTGCGTCGCTGTAGGGTCGCCGCAGTTAGTTCAGCCACGCTGAGGCCACTCCACCTGGTGAGGCCATCGATCCAGCAGATTTGTGGTCTTCCAACCCCGCGACTGTGTCCAAGTGGCGTTCCATCAAGCACTGCTGCTGCGAGACCACCCTGCCGTACTGCATGACCAAGCCAAGCGACTTTTTGCTCCATGATTGTGTTTGCAGAGAGACACCACCTGTTGCCGATCAGTGCATTGAGGTTTTCATTTGTGACAAAGTCTGACCAGCGGATTCCGAGTAGGTGGCGCCAGATGTGTCTACCAAAGCTGTCTATGCGCTGGATGTCTGCAGCTTTATGTGTGAGTGTGTTAGCACAGTATAAGATGCGGGACATGATCAATGCCTCTGTGAGCTTCATTTTTGTCTCTGCAGAGACACGTGGGGATTGGAGGTATTTGCATTTCCTCAAGGTGGCTTTTCCCATGCCTATGCGCATTCGCACTTCCAGGCTGTCATTGAGGTCGTCACTGATGGTAACACCCAGGTACTTGAAGGTGTTAACGCGGGGGATAGGAGCATCTCCATAGAAGATGTTGTCATTGCTTCCATCCATGCTCGCTATAGCCATATGTTCTGTCTTCCCTGGGTGTATGGCGAGCCCATACTCATTGGAGACGTCGCCCAGTATCTGAAGTGACTCTTCGGCATCTGCAAGGCTCAGTGAGAATATGGCTAGATCATCTGCATATCTCAGTTCCTTTATTTCGATGCCATTGACGTCGGGTGCACAGATGTGAGTAGTGCGCTGGTACCATTCCCGCATGAGTGACTCTGTGTACAAACTGAACAGCATAGGGGAGAGGGGACATCCCTGCCTTACACCAGCTGGTGTTGCAAAGTCGTCTGTCAGTCCACCTTTCCAGCGGATGCGTCCTCCGGCGTTGATATACAGATCTTCGATGAGGCGCAACACATCCTCTTCAACATTGAAAAAGTGTAGTTTTTCAAAAAGAAGCTCATGGTTGACACTGTCGAAAGCCTTCTTGTAATCGACAAAGACCATGTGAAGCTCTTTTTTCACCGCTCGATAAGACTCTGCCACTCCCATCAGGGTGAAGATAGCGTCGGTGGTGCCCTTACAGCGAACAAACCCGCACTGAGTTGGGTTAACAACCTGCTCGGCAACTACTGCAAGCCGATGTTGCATGATGCCAAGGACTATCTTGCTTGCATGGCTAATCATCGCGAGTGTCCTGTAGTTGCTGCAGTCACCTCGGTCATTCTTCTTATGAAGGGGGATATACACTGAAGTTGTCATAGATGGTGGCCACTTGCCTTCAGACCATATCAGACAGACTGCCTTGTACAGGGCCTGGAATATCTGCTCATCCTCTGCCGCAGTCTTGATGGATTCTGCCACGATGTTATCTGGTCCTGCGGCCTTGTTGTTACCCAGTGCGTAAATAGCTCGTCTGACTTCATCAGCTGTGGGAATGGATGACGCTGTGTGTGAGCTGTTGGTTGTGACTGGACGTGCTAGATTTGAGTCAAACAGGGACTCAGCATATTGGTGCCATCTGCGTAACTCTTCCTCTACTGTCTGCAACGCGACTCCATTGCTGTCCTTGATATTAGGGGCTGGTGGTTTAGCTTTCACATGAAGCAGTTCAGCTGTTCTGAAAAGAGTGCGTACATCATGTTGGCGGTAGGCTGAGTCATCTTTGATATGTTGTTGTTTAGCCACTCTTCTAGGTCCCTCTTGCAGGCTTGTTTGACCTCCTTTCTGAGACTGGTAAAAGCTGCAGTTCCAAATGCTTGCCTTTTCTTTTCCACCAGCCGTAGAGTTTCCTCTGTCAGGTAAGGTTGATTGCGCTGTGAAATCTGTGGACCACAAGCTGTTAGAGTCTCTTCATGGATAACACATGCAATTTCTTCCAGTTGGTGTGATTCTTGCAAATGACTTCTCACTTTGCAGCGGAATTCGTTAGCAATGTGTGTGGTCTTCAGAGCTTCAACGTTCGGTTTTTGATTGTGTGTGCCACTGGCCTTGGGGCGTCGTCCAAACTTAAGTTTCAGGTTGCAGAGAAGAAGTCTGTGATCAGTGTCGAAGCATGCACAGAAGGACTGGCAGTCAGTCAGCATCCTTTGAGCCTTGTTGTCTATTAATATGTGGTCGATGGCATTTTTTGCATTGCCTGCACGACTAATCCAGGTGACTTTCCGAGTGGAACGTTTTGGAAACCACGAGTGAGCGGCCGTAAGGCTATTAGCCATACAGAAGTCAATCAATCTGTCTCCTCTCTCGTTACGCTCGCCAAAACCATGAGGTCCCATTACAGCATGTACAGGGGCAAAAGCTGTAGATCCAAGTTTGGCATTAAAATCGCCAGCCAGAATGACAGTGTCACTGGGCTTCCTGTTTGTGGTCAGCCAATCCTGCAGCTGGTCATAGAAGTTGTTGATGATGTCATCATCCGCAGTGGATGTTGGTGCATAAATGCTAACAACCAGTAATGTGCCAATCTTGAGCTGGAATCTTGCTGCCATGATGCGGTCAGATATGAAGTATGAGGAGAGTAAGCTTCTCCTGGACTCTTGTAACCATTGTTTTGTTTTCTAAAGTGCTTGTTTATGTGGAAATAAATGTTTCTGAAATGAAATGAAAGACACATTTGTTCAACATGTTCAAACGTTCTTTCTAAATTAGTATCAAGTTTTCTGTTAAATGTTACCATTCATTTTCTCTTTGTGTGCCTTGGGTGTCTTTACTGACAGATATGTGCGCGGTATAAATATATAATTATTATTATTATTATTATACTTTTAGACAATTTCTCTAGCATTCTCAACTCCCTGGGGAGCATACAACCCCAAGCTGCTTAAATAAGTGCTAAGGGGGTTAATCCAACACAATACTGTCTCAGCCCTCTCAGGTTCCCATTTATACACCCGGGTTAAGAGAAGCAATTATGGTTACGTGCCTTGCTCAAGGACACAAGTGTCATGACCGGGAGTCGAAACCACACTCACATGATTCAACTACCAGAACTTGAGTCCAATGCAGTAGACCGCTCGACCAGGACACACCACAATTTTTACTTGTTACAAGTCCTTTCATTTACATTGTCTTGACACTCCTCATCTTTATCTTCATCATCCTCATCCTCATTGTTCATATTTTGCTCCTTGCTGTTATTTCTGGACTCCTTGGATCGCCCTCCATCATGTCCTCCCTTCTCCTGATAGCGGAAGAAAGACCTCTGTTACTCACCTGGGATGCAATCAGATGCCAAGGTCACAGTCCTCAGGTTGTAGGAACATGATTTGGTGATATCTTTGGTCAGCTAGAATGTATAACGGGCTGAGAGGTTTCAACAGCATCGATGTTATTTTTACATTTTGTTTGAAATGTAAAGCGCCTTGAGGCTTACAAAAGGCGCTCTTTCTTTTGTGCTGGTAATTCCGCGAGTCGGGCTATGTCCCGTAGCATTTGATCTCAAGGGTCTTTCTCAGGATCCTAGCTGTTCCCAAAAGCGCGGCCTTCTGTAACAGATCTACCCTCACATTGGTCCCTATTTCATCTAGATGTTTCCCCAGTGCTTTCAGAATGGTGCCAAGTGCTCCAACCACCACTTCATCTTATCTAAGACTACAACATCCGGATGCCTATGTTCTATAAAATGATCAGTCTGAAAGTTAAAGTCCCAGAGGACCTTGACCTGGTCGGTCTCTACAACTTTCTCCAGAACTAAGTATCCAGAACATGTACGTACCATTTCGCAGTCACTTGGACACCATTCTTTTTGCACAGATCCCAGTGAATCACCTTGGCCAACTTGTCATTTCTTCTTTTGTACTCTGTCTGGGCCATCATACTACATTCGCTGACAATATGAAAAACAGTCTCCTCCGCCTTATTACACATTCTACACATAGGAAATATGTTTGCTTTCTCTATCCTTGCCTTCATTACATTTGTCCTTACAGACTGGTCAAGCCCTGGTTTCCTTCTTCAGTTCTCCGCTCTTTAATTTCAGGACTTGCGGCTGGCAATGTCTTCAGTACATCTCAAGAACCGACCATGAAGTGGTTTGTTCCGTCAATCTTGATGTCTTTCCTCTTTCCTTTGCCTCTTGTACTCCTTCGGTTCAACTTCGCCCGCTTTCGTGTACTTCTGCGCAACTTTCAACAAGTTCTCCTCATATTAATTTTGGTTTTTACCCTTACACCGATGATATTACTCGGGTGGTGTTCAAACCCATGACCTTTGCAATTCTAGAGCAGTGTCTTACCAGCTAGACCACCGAGATTGCCCGGTAGTTAGAGGCAGTTCGAATCCTATATTTTAGCAGTGGGTTCCGCAACGATTTAATAGATGTTAATTTTGCATCGGGGATAAAGAATATTAATTTTGTTTTTACCCTTACACCGATGTGTGTTAGCACTGTATACTAAGTACTTTCCCGAGTTCTGTGAAAAAAAACCCCACAGGCATATTACTTGGGTGAGATTCGAACCCACGACCTGTGCAATTCTAGAGCAGTGTCTTACCAACTAGACTACCGAGATTGCCTGGTAGCTTGAGGCAGTTCGAATCCTATATTTTAGCAGCGGGTTCCACAACGATTTAATAGATGTTAATTTTGCATCGGGGATAAAGAATATTAATTTTGGTTGTACCCTTACACCGATGTGTGTTAGCACTGTATAGACCATTATCATGCAGTCACCATCTTGGTCATATTCCTTGGATCCATTAATGGTAATGAATGCCAATATTCATTGTACAAAAAGGAACCAGACTATTTCTTCTTCCAGCCTCGGTTTGGTTACACTGATTTTAATGGGAGGAAAACAAGATGGCCGCACCATGATAAAGGTCAATACTAAGTACTTTCCTGAATTCTGTGAAAAAAAAAACCCACAGGCATATTACTCGGGTGGGATTCGAACCCACGACCTATGCATTTCTAGAGCAGTGTCTTACCAACTAGACCACCGAGATTGCCTGGTAGCTTGAGGCAGTTCGAATCCTATATTTTAGCAGCGGGTTCCACAACGATTTAATAGATGTTAATTTTACATCGGGGATAAAGAATATTCATTTTGGTCATACCCTTACACCTGTGTTGTTAGCTCTGTATACTCAGTACTTTCCCGAGTTCTGTGAAAAAAAATTCACAGGCATATTACTCGGTTGGGATTCGAACCCACGACCTATGCAATTCTAGAGCAGTGTCTTACCAACTAGACCACCGAGATTGCCTGGTAGCTAGAGGCAGTTCGGATTTGAAAAATTAATATTCTGTAAGACTGTCTGTTGTACAAGTATAGCAGGGTTTTCTTTCAAACAAAAATATATCCTTAACCGATTTGTTGTGAAGGAAACTCTTCTTTAAGAACAAACATCAATAATGCATTTGGTTCTGTTATCTAAATTAATCTTTGATTTATGGAACTTTGAATTTATGGAACTTTGAATTTACGGAACTGAATACTCTCACAAATTATTAAATTAGATTAGAGGTTGTTCAGTTGATCCTGGTTTTATATATGTTACACTCATCAGCTACACCAGTACATCACTTGCGGTAGCTGCAATTATTGTACTATATGTTTAAGAGCACTCAATCGCTCAAATACATGAATATTACTGCTTCAGAATTTCAGAAATTCTGGAATTTAGCCCAGTTCTCAATAACTGGCTTTCTCTCTCTCTAAAGTCATCGAGGCTGATGTCTCTCCCTGGTCTCAGGAATCTCAAATCGCAAGTCACAACTCTGAAAATTTTATTGCAATTGAATGTTTTGAACTCGCAAAAAGTGTACCTTTTAGTTTCCCGTCTATTGTTTAAAAAAGGGTGCAGCTTGAAAATAAAAGAACTATTTATTGCCTACAGACCCTACCTAAATGTATAATCAGCCGGTGCATTGTCATTTTGTCAAAACATAACCAATTCTTTCAGGAAATTCAGATAACAGTTAACTATCCAAAAATTTAGGCAAGTACTTAAAACATTTTCTGAGGACAATTTCAGTTGAGTATCAAGTAAATGACTTCAAGTACAAGTTATTTTTCAGTCTAGTATTGAGTATAAACTTTGAGTGCAAGTATTTTGCTAGCCTAGTGTGAGTACAAGTACCATCAAAATGGTACTTGACTAGTACTCAAATATGAGTACCAAGTACATGTAGGAATACCACAATACTGGACATGAAGTGTAATTTATGTGAATTTTTATAGATGAATGATGAGTTTCCTGCCTATGTTCTCTTCACTCCGACTGTGGTGGACCTGGACAGTGAAGGAGGCCCTTTGGAGATTATTGTTGGTACATCAGCAGGCAATCTACATGTTTTAGATCATACCGGTACTCCGAGAGCTGGTTTCCCTTTGTTACTTAGTACACTTCACGGTCAGGTAGGATTTTAATTTGCAATCACCGATAACCGTCATTTTAAATCAAAATTGGATCACTGACAGTGACACTCATTAAATAGTTTTTTTTTATTGATTAACTAAAAGTTGTAATCATCAATTTATAATTCAGTGGAGGGCAGTTTCAAATTACTTTTCTTTAAAAATAATGTTTAGGAAAAGTCACTTAATGTGGTACATGTATTCATTTGCCTGCCTGCTAAAAAGTTATAAGCAAAAAAGTGGGAAGGGGCTCATTATCACATAGTTTTTTATTTGGATTTGCAATACAATCAGACAATTAACACTTGAAACATGTTTAAAATCCCCGAAGCAAAAAAATGCCCAGGGACAAAATTCATGAAGCTATTAAGCAGAAAATTGTGCTTAAAAAATAAGTAGACAAGGTGAGTCAGCAGCTTGGCTTGTACATCGATCTACATGTCAACCGTTGTACATCCATCTACACGTCATCATTCAACCCTAACACGGCAAGTGCCGGTTATACAGTTAACCAACCGATCGTCCCGTTACATGTTTGGTTTTTTTTATGGTTGGATAGGCTTAACCACTTTGCGATCACGGTGTACACAATACACAATCCTTGTGAGACACAAGCAGTCACATTTCCAATTTACAGGTTCACAGTCTTTGTTATCTCGTTAGTTTGCGTGCTAAAAATTTCAGAAATGCGATAGCACAAGAGTAAACACCCTCTATTAGTGATAGCATACAAAACCAGTTACAAACCCCTTGACTAAAGACTGAACACTTCTGTGCATGCTCAGGAAAATATTTATTTCCCTGACTTTGCAATAATCATTGCTGGTGCGCACATTAACACCGTATACAGCACTGTTGTCGCTGGGCAGCAGGCGTACGGTCTGCAAAGCATGGTGGAAATTTTAGTTTGTTTATGAAAAACCACCCAACGTGTAGTCTTCATTTTACAACAGTGACGCAATTTAGGATACCTTGGATGGACAGAAAGATTTTTTACTGTATAATGTTAGTTTTGTTTCTTCTTGATTTTGTTTTGTTTTCCAAGTAAAGAGACGTTTAAGTGTGTGTTAAATGCTGTCCGTGTGTTTCTAGCCACCAATGATGTCAAGGGGTCAATGCATATCATTATCATATAAGAAGCTTTTGACTTTCGGCTGAAAAAACACGCGGAGAGGTGCAATTTTTACTTGAGTTCTTCGTACTATATACAAATTTAAAGTGTAACATAGCTAATAGCCGGTATCTCTGACATGTCTGATGTCTACTCTGCCATAAAAAGGTAATAATTAAAATGTTAAGAGCCACTCTTTAAATGACTTGAAAGTCACTTGTGAAAGTTTTAGTTGAATACAGTACCTACTTACCAGAAAAAAACTGCCACAAAGTGGTCTTTTTCATTAAGAACATTAAAGCAATCCACGTTAAGCAAGGTGACAGTGGGTACCAACTGCATCTCTGGCCGTATTGAGGGCAGCATCCAAACAGACACCACCAAAAGTTTCAAAATTCACCTGCAGGCAATCTTTGCAGATTAAAATTTTTTGACAGTTTTTATAAATTTTAATCAATGATGGCAGTTCCGACTAAACAATTTCACAGGATGCTTACTACTGTTACCATCTTTATAACAAGTAGGCCATTGGACAAATATTACACCATTTCTTTTTTAGGTCATTACACATGTATGACCCTACCTTTAAAAAAAAACATGCATTTTGTATCAAATACACAAATGTATAAGTGTTGTGCATTAACACTGTACCCATGGGTAGAGTTTACTTCACAACACCAGCGTCCATACAGCTCATCCTAGGGACTAGCTTAGTGGTCTGTTTGGCCTTTAAGTTCAATTCTACCGTTGTGCTCATTTTTGTCCTCGGTGGTAGTTCAGAGCTTTTGGCTTTTTGTATTTTATTTATTGTTTTTTATATGCACAAAATTATTATCTGATTTAATGCTGTTTGTTCAAGGGTTGTTGGCAATTACTTGAGCCTAATAGGTGTGCATAACATTGGTAAGATTGACAATATAAATGTTGACAGATTTACCCTTAACTCACATGGTACATGTACACGATACATGTAGATGGTCATGGTGGAAAGTTTTACTTGAAATATTCTTGACTGAAATATTACTGTTTTGAGAAACAATTTAGTTAAACAATTATTTTTGATCTCGGAAATCAAAATCTGATTTTTTTACAAGAGTGAATAGAGTGACATGATGATGAATGTAGTCATACATAGTAACATTGCTGTTTTTAGCTTTCACATAAAACATGACTAATGATTTTGATGAATTTGCCTGGAAAGTTATAAATTTAACTAGAGGATGGAAGTTAATTGATTTTCCCCAAAACCAATGATGTGTGAAATGTATACCTTTATATGTGGATCTTTTGACATTCTTTACTCACTTACATGACTTAGGTCACAGTTGAAGACCTTCTCAGCGATGGACGCCTGGAAATGATTGTCTTAGACATAAATGTGGATCTTTTGACATTCTTTACTCACTTAGGTCACAGTTGAAGACCTCCTCAGCGATGGACGCCTGGAAATGATTGTCTTAGACATAAGCTCTAATGTAATGTGTATTGACACAACAGGTAAGGAGTTATGGGATAGTCAGATCTCTGGCTCCTCATCAGCTGGTTCTAGATTGGCTGATCTTAATCAAGATGGCGTCCTAGATATCATCATAGCAACCAATGATGGGTAAGTGATGTATACAAGTAAACTCCCCCCCCTTCTCCATTATTATGCCCAGGAATTAACCACAAAAAAGAGTTCATTGTTCTAAACGTAAACAAGACCATCCCTTTGTACCATATTAATGTCTTTCTCAAGGATGCAAGTGCCATAACCTCGACTCAAACCCATACTCATAAAGTAACTTCATATTTTTCCTTGACTCAACATCAGCCCTTTGGCTCAAAAAGTTTAGAAAATAATAAAATGTCCCTTTTCTCTGCAATTTCTCACTTTCACCACAGCCTATGAAAGACTTGGAAAGCTCTTGTTTTTCAATAAAGTTATTTTCTGTTCTTCTTTGTTTGTTTGTATTACTACAGCCATGTGTGGGTCTTACATGGAGATACTGGTAAAGTGCTAGATGGTTGGCCAGTAGATCTTGGGGGAAGGTTTCTTGCAAATCCATTAATTACAAGGCTTAGACCTAGAGATCAAACACTTGATGTGGTAAGTACACATTTGACCTTTGTTATGACCAACTCTGGGTATTCAAAAAATTAAATAGTTCGGGTTGAACAAAGAAAATTTGACTAAAACGGGATTTGAACCAACAACCTCAGGTTTAACATGCCGGCATGCTACCAACTGAGCTATTTAGTCCTATGAGGGTGGTCTCCATATTTTGTCAATATCTTTGTTTGGGGTGCCACTCAGAAGCCATACAACAAATGTCAAGTTACAAACCACAAATGAAACTGACTGGGTAAATCAAAATGATTGTTGTTGGCGGTCTCCCAAGGTAGAACATCGGGCTAGATATAGATAGCTCAGTTGGTAGAGTGCCGGCACGTTAAACCGGAGGTCATTGGTTCAAATCCCATTGTAGTCAATTTTTCTTTGTTCAACCCCAAATTATTTAAAATTTACCCAGTCAGTTTCCCTTGTGGCTTATAACTTGATATTAAAAATAAAATAGCTACAACCCCATTTATTTATGTGATTTACCCAAATAGTGAGCTGCTTGAAGAGTCTGTAACTGTTTTCTGCAAAAATTTCAACATTTGTTTACCAAAAGCAGGAAGTTATTTGTATCAAACAATTTAACAACATAAATCACTAATGTGTAACTTTGTGACCAGTCTGCTTTTTAAGGAGGTATTGACAAAGATACACTTAATTATCTCCTCCCACAGGACCCCCGTACAGCACGCTTCTACCTTCCACTTAATATACACATGCCCAACAACCCGGGCCGGCCCATTGTATCTGATAATGATAGTCCTACAGAGCGCATTTCTGAGTTTGTCGATAGCTTCTTTAACCCCCTAGTCTCCCGTATCCCTTCCTTCATAAAGGATACCACAGACTTCCTCTATAAACTAGATGTTTCATCACTGTATACTAACATACCCCATAGTGAAAGCATGAGTGCCTGTGTCTCTGCTCTCAGGGCCAATAAATAATCCCGCTCATCAGTGAGACACATTAAGGAACTCATCAGCCATTTCTCTCTAAAATACAACTTTTTCATTTACTGACACTAATTTTCTAAAGATATAGGGTACCACCATTGGTACCAAAATGGCGCCCTCATTTGCCAACCTATTCATGGCTGACTTAGAGGAGGGACTTCTGTCCTCTGCCCTCAACCACCCACTAGTTTGGTGGAGATTTATTTATGGTCTTTCTCCATCTGGTATGGCAGTCAAGACAGCTTGGATGTGTTTGTCAACCATACAAACTCATTCCACCCAACCATAAAGTTCACTGCTCAATACTCTCTCACAAGTGTGAACTTTCTAGATGCAACCATAACTAAATTCCCTAATGGCGATGTTACGGATGTATACAGCAAACCAACTGACACCCACCAGTATCTTCTCTCCAACAGCTGCCACCCTAGTCACTATAAGAAGGCAATTACTTACAGTTGGGCTTTGCGCATAAGGTGTATCTGCTCCACTGATAACCTGTACAACAGGCGCTCATGATACCTAAGGAAAAACCTTGTTTCTAGGGGCCACAGCGAACACAGGGTCCAACTTGCCATCAACAAGGCCCTCAGCATACCTCACCATATTCTGTTGACCAACTCGGGAATGAAAAAAGTCCAGATAAAGAGAGTTGCCCTTGTCACCACCTTCCACCCTAAACTACCAAAACTTTCCTCAATCCTCAATGGAATTATGACTATTCTTCTCTCCTCTAAGAAGTTACACCCAGCAATCCCTTAGCACCCCATGATTGTATTCCGCCGCCCTAAAATTGGAAATGGCCTTGCTGATTATCTGCATTTTTTATCATCATTAAAAGAATCACATTCACAGCCATTTTGATTGGAAACCGGGAAGTTCAGGGGTGTATTTGGATATCCTCCATATGAATACATGGACAGATCCAAATCTAGCTACCACTGATGTTACAAGTCCTTTATCATAGGGTTCGCTTGACCTCTGTGTTTTGTTCGGATGTTTGTACCCTGTTTTGTTGTGAAGCTATGGACTCCTATTAACATCTTTCAATTTCATGAGGGCTTCATAAATTGGACAAATATGATATCTCAATACTTCAGAGCACCTTAGAGCCAGAATAGTATATTCATCCCAAGGAACTAGTTTCAACAAAGACAGCATACAGCCAACCTGCTGTATTTTTCATGAAATAAAGGGGTCACCCTTTTTTAGAAATTATCTACTCTAATAATTATTGTTTCTTTTGTTTGTTTGACTAGATTGTTTCTGACTATGAGGGCAGTCTTTACATCATATCAGGGGATGGCTCCTGCATTGAGACCATCCAACTCCAAGAAAGCTCCATGACTCCAGTATTAGCTGCTGACCTTATACCCATGACTTCTGACCTAGAGCTTCTGATTGCCACCAGTGATGGCACACTGATATGTCTAAGCTTGAATAATGAAACGGCCACTAAAAAAGGGTATGCGATTAAAGAGAGGATGTGGTCTCCAGAGCCATGGCACACCGACACACCTACTTATAATAGATTCACCTATAGAGATGATAAGGTAGGATGAGAGAGTAAATTATTATTTGTTTTTAATGTAGCATGTGGGTACTGAGTAAGTATTAAACAAAAGCTTTTTCCTTTTGGTGGGAGGGATTGGGTTGTTAAAAGCCTTTTTACATTCGTTTTGAGAGATTGGGTTGTAAAAAGCCTTTGTGCATTCAGTGGGAGGGATTTGGTTGTACAAAGCCTTTTTGCATTCAGTGGGAGGGTTTGGGTTGTAAAAAGCCTTTTTGCATTCAGTAGGAGGGATTTGGTTGTAAAAAGCCTTTTTGCATTCAGTGGGAGGGTTTGGGTTGTACAAAGCCATTTTGCATTCAGTGGGAGGGATTTGGTTGTAAAAAGCCTTTTTGCATTCAGTGGGAGGGTTTGGGTTGTACAAAGCCATTTTGCATTCAGTGGGAGGGATTTGGTTGTAAACAGCCATTTTGCATTCAGTGGGAGGGTTTGGGTTGTTCAAAGGCATTTTGCATTCAGTGGGAGGGATTTGGTTGTAAAAAGCCTTTTTACATTCAGTGGGGGGGGGGGGTAGTAAAAAGTCTTTTTGCATACGTTGGGAGGGATTGTGTTGTAAAAAGCCTTTTTACATCCAGTGTGAGGGATTGTGTTGTATTACATGTACATTCGTTGGGAGGGATTGTGTTGTAAAAAGCCTTTTTACATCCAGTGTGAGGGATTGTGTTGTATTACATGTACATTCGTTGGGAGGGATTGGGTTGTGAAAAGCCTTTTTGCGTTTGTTGGTTGTGTGGGGTGGGGATTGTTATTTTTGCACTTGGTAGTGGTGGTGGGATTGGGGGCAGGAGGAGGAGGTTGTTAAGTGGCTTTTTTACATGTGTTAGTGATGGGGGTGGGCAAACATGGTGGGAAGGTTGTACTCAACACTCACTTCTGAGCTTTGCATCTAATTTACAATTGGTGTGCAGTAGAGCAGTGGACATACAATAGTAGCCACAAAGTTCTACGGTCAACGTTCCTTCCAATATGCTTCACCAAAACTATGGAATTCTCTTCCCAACAATGTCAAAGACTGTGCCACGCTAGAACAATTTAAATCTAAACTTAAAACCCATCTTTTTAATAACAGAAGCGCATAGAGACTTTATTGTATTATGCGCTATACAAGAACTGATTATTATTAGTATTATTATATTATTGCATGAATGTAATAAGCATAGCTCATGGGAAGGGCTACAGGGTAATTGTTTTCTTGAATTGATGTTGAATTGTATTTGTTAGATCCTTTACCCTCTATCCTTCATCAGCTCGCTAAAGCAGACCCCCTGTAGCAACTAGTCAGAATATTAGTCTGTCATTGAATGTATGGCCGGCATTGACAGAATGTAGCAAGTAGTCAGAATATTAGTCTGTTATTGAATGTATGGCCGGCACTGACAGAATGTAGCAACTAGTCAGAATATTAGTCTGTTATTGAATGTATGGCCGGCACTGACAGAATGTAGCAACTAGTCAGAATAATAGTCTGTCATTGAATGTATGGCCGGCATTGACAGAATGTAGCAACTAGTCAGAATATTAGTCTGTCATTGAATGTATGGCCGGCACTGACAGAATGTAGCAACTAGTCAGAATATTAGTCTGTCATTGAATGTATGGCCGGCACTGACAGAATGTAGCAAGTAGTCAGAATATTAGTCTGTCATTGAATGTATGGCCGGCATTGACAGAATGTAGCAACTAGTCAGAATAATAGTCTGTCATTGAATGTATGGCCGGCATTGACAGAATGTAGCAACTAGTCAGAATATTAGTCTGTCATTGAATGTATGGCCGGCATTGACAGAATGTAATGTCAACTAGTCAGAATATTAGTCTGTTATTGAATGTATGGCCGGCATTGACAGAATGTAGCAAGCAGTCAGAATATTAGTCTGTTATTGAATGTATGGCCGGCATTGACAGAATGTAGCAAGCAGTCAGAATATTAGTCTGTTATTGAATGTATGGCCGGCACTGACAGAATGTAGCAACTAGTCAGAATATTAGTCTGTCATTGAATGTATGGCCGGCATTGACAGAATGTAATGTCAACTAGTCAGAATATTAGTCTGTTATTGAATGTATGGCCGGCATTGACAGAATGTAGCAAGCAGTCAGAATATTAGTCTGTTATTGAATGTATGGCCGGCACTGACAGAATGTAGCAACTAGTCAGAATATTAGTCTGTTATTGAATGTATGGCCGGCACTGACAGAATGTAGCAACTAGTCAGAATATTAGTCTGTTATTGAATGTATGGCCGGCACTGACAGAATGTAGCAACTAGTCAGAATATTAGTCTGTCATTGAATGTATGGCCGGCATTGACAGAATGTAATGTCAACTAGTCAGAATATTAGTCTGTCATTGAATGTATGGCCGGCATTGACAGAATGTAATGTCAACTAGTCAGAATATTAGTCTGTCATTGAATGTATGGCCGGCATTGACAGAATGTAATGTCAACTAGTCAGAATAATAGTCTGTCATTGAATGTATGGCCGGCACTGACAGAATGTAGCAACTAGTCAGAATATTAGTCTGTTATTGAATGTATGGCCGGCATTGACAGAATGTAGCAACTAGTCAGAATATTAGTCTGTCATTGAATGTATGGCCGGCACTGACAGAATGTAGCAAGTAGTCAGAATATTAGTCTGTCATTGAATGTATGGCCGGCATTGACAGAATGTAGCAACTAGTCAGAATATTAGTCTGTCATTGAATGTATGGCCGGCACTGACAGAATGTAGCAACTAGTCAGAATATTAGTCTGTTATTGAATGTATGGCCGGCACTGACAGAATGTAGCAACTAGTCAGAATATTAGTCTGTTATTGAATGTATGGCCGGCACTGACAGAATGTAGCAACTAGTCAGAATATTAGTCTGTCATTGAATGTATGGCCGGCACTGACAGAATGTAGCAACTAGTCAGAATATTAGTCTGTCATTGAATGTATGGCCGGCATTGACAGAATGTAGCAACTAGTCAGAATATTAGTCTGTCATTGAATGTATGGCCGGCATTGACAGAATGTAGCAAGTAGTCAGAATATTAGTCTGTTATTGAATGTATGGCCGGCATTGACAGAATGTAGCAAGCAGTCAGAATATTAGTCTGTTATTGAATGTATGGCCGGCACTGACAGAATGTAGCAACTAGTCAGAATATTAGTCTGTTATTGAATGTATGGCCGGCATTGACAGAATGTAGCAAGCAGTCAGAATATTAGTCTGTTATTGAATGTATGGCCGGCACTGACAGAATGTAGCAACTAGTCAGAATATTAGTCTGTCATTGAATGTATGGCCGGCATTGACAGAATGTAGCAAGTAGTCAGAATATTAGTCTGTTATTGAATGTATGGCCGGCATTGACAGAATGTAGCAAGCAGTCAGAATATTAGTCTGTTATTGAATGTATGGCCGGCACTGACAGAATGTAGCAACTAGTCAGAATATTAGTCTGTCATTGAATGTATGGCCGGCATTGACAGAATGTAGCAAGTAGTCAGAATATTAGTCTGTCATTGAATGTATGGCCGGCATTGACAGAATGTAGCAAGCAGTCAGAATATTAGTCTGTTATTGAATGTATGGCCGGCACTGACAGAATGTAGCAACTAGTCAGAATATTAGTCTGTTATTGAATGTATGGCCGGCATTGACAGAATGTAGCAAGTAGTCAGAATATTAGTCTGTTATTGAATGTATGGCCAGCATTGACAGAATGTAGCAACTAGTCAGAATATTAGTCTGTCAATAAATGTTTGGCCAGCATTGACAGAATGTAGCAACTAGTCAGAATATTAGTCCGTCATTGAATGTACATTTATGGCCAGCACTGACAGAACAGAAAATGATTTTATTTGATAGAATTGGTTAAATAGGTTGTGAAGGCAACTGAGAGTGGAGGCTGTCTATACAAAGTCTAGTCAGTGTAGATTGTCTAGCCAGTGGTGTGGACAGGGTTCTGGCAGCACAGTAGATGCAACATGTACATGAAGGTCATCCTATAAATGTCAGGGTAGAATGATAAGTAGTAACTGATGATTTGATTTTTTTTTTTTTTGTTACAGTTCTCTTTCATTTAAAGGAGGATGTTCGAAATTTGTAAACAACCTAAGATAAATTTGTCAACATAAATGTTGTGTAAATAAAAGTCAAGTCATTTGCACAATAAAAAACGTGCCAGCTATTGCTTTGTTTTAATTTACAGGGGAAAAAATGAAATAGAAATTTAATTTTATAAAAAGGGGACTATTATAATCCCAACAGTGGTGTAAAGAAAGACGTCAAGCTCTTGTAGGTGCAAGAAGCAACATGTTGTTCTGCACACCTGTCATAAAATAATAGGCACTTTGACACTCTTCGGGCTAAGATAAATCACTTGATAAGAACTGCAGATTATTATTACAATGTATGTTATTATTATTATTGCTGTTATTGTGGTTGTCTTTGTTGTTGTTTATTGTTGTAATTATTTATCATTGTCATCGTTATTATTAGTAGTATCTGATTAATACAATGTTTTTCCCCTTAAATTATCCCAAAGATTGGTGTGAGATTTGCTGAAGAAACAAAGAAGTTGGGTTATGTGTCCGGAAGAAGTTTTGTGGTGAAATTGAACATTTTCGATAACAGGATAAAGGCACGAAAAGAAATTTCTTATAAAGTTCAAGTAAGTAAAAAATAACTGACTCTGTTACCTCTGTACATTATAAAACCAGGAATTCATTTCATACAGCTGTTATGAAGACAAAACTGACCTGTTAAGCACAAACAACTGGAGTCAGAATTGTTTTTTAAATACATTTTAATTTTATAATCTGGTAATCTATTTTTGCTAAGCAAGATTTTCTGAGAATAGCAACGCTGTGTGATGAACTCTTTTCAGTTTATAGCTTAGTGGTATGTCACCCTGCCTTTCACCTTGGTAGATAAATTTATAATACCATCTTAGAACTTAGACTGAAGGTTCTAACACCATTTTAGAACTTTGACCAAAGGTTCTAATCCCATCTTAGAACTTTGATCAAAGGTTCCAATCCCATTTTAGAACTTAAACCAAAGCCTTTGCATGTATAAGGTTTTGGAACAGGTTTAAACATTCTACCTGGTTATCTCAGTTTTCCCTGTAAACCATTACATGTTCCAACAGGAACAAGCACTCACCTTCAGGAGACAAGACCATACCAAAATCCCTTTTCAACACACCTTTCAAAAAAGATTTACACACAATTTTTAATTGCAATTAGTTAAATACAAACATATAATATACATACATAATTTGTGCCATGCATATTCAGTAATGGGTCAAAACACCAGTACTGCTTCCATGAGGCAGGAATACAAGATATAAAACATGCTATAGAAAAAGGAGAGAAAAATTAAACATTGTATGAATATAGAGAAACAGATTCATTCTTTGATGGAAAGTGGATGCATGTTCCACAACCCAGGTCCTGCGACTAAAAAGGCTCTAGCATCAATGGGTATGTTTTAGGAATAGGGAGTCTTGTATGATCAGCTAATGAATGAAAATAGTGATGAGAACTGCTTCTGGATGTTCTATAAAACAATATATCAGAGGAAAAATGTTCTGGTGAAGAGCCATTTATACTTTGGTACACAAAAACAAGCAACTACATGTTGGCAGACAGTTAGCCAATGCAGCCTAGTCATAACTTTGTTTTTGTGATGTTCCAGAAACTGAATTTCTAGTTTCTCTTCTTTTATTTAGATTATGTCTGGAAATATTATGTTGTTTCCTCAAACTACTTTGGGTATCGGACAACACAGGCTACGAATAGCAACACCCACCCGACCAATCAGAGCACTAGTTAGTGTCCATGTGACCAATAATCATGGTCAAGTATTCAGAGACTCTTTTGCTGTAAGGTGAGCTTCGTTTGTATAAAGAATTCTATTTCATTAAACTTTAAATAGCCCCCCAAAAAGGACATATTTCAGTGATTTTGGGGAGTTGAATTTGGTGGAAATTGAACATGCGACCTCAAAATTAATGTGTTGGTGCTCTACCAAATGAGCTATCTAGCCCTATGTTGGCAGTCTCCCTATTCTGTCCATATCTTTGTTCGGTGGTGCCAGTCAGAAGCCATTCAACCTGTAATTGCCATTAAGCCAGAGATCACACCCAAGTTTATGATAATACATTGGCACTTCCCAAGAGAAGGATCACCTTAAGGGGTGCAACATTTTGCTTCAAGTGTTAAACCTCAAGGGAAACTGACTGGGTTAATTTGGATTAATTGGGATCGAACAAAGAAAACGTAACTAGAGCAGGATTTGAACCTGCAACCTCCAAATTAATATGCCAGCGTGCTACCAACTGAGCTAGTCCAATAGCGCCAAATCATCAAACTGACACTCAAAGTGCTTTACACTTTGTAAAATAAACAAACAACCCCCCACCTAAAAAATCTTTAAAAGCCACTAGAAAAATGCTACCAAAATAATAGAAATACTAGAGAATAATTTAGCCAAATTCTACCAAAACCACCTTTAAAATAAGTACTCCTAGTGTCGCACATACGTTGGTGATAGGACTTCCAAACTTTGAACCTTTGGAGGTGGACATTGTTATTTTTTCTTATGGGGACCATGTACTATTTTGAGAGTGTCATCATCTTGAGATCGCCCACTGTCTTCAGCTTTTTGCTGCGTTGATCGCATGTGTAAATCTCAAAAATGGTTTGAAGAGTAACAGGAAGGGCACTTGCAGGCGGTATGCATACTAAACGGTTAAAAAGGGATTCAAGGACATTTTCTGTAACTAAGAACCAAGGTGAACTTGTCTTGCGCCCTCATATTTTTATAACATTATTTTCAAAGGAAGACAACATTAGCAAAATATCTCATACTTAACATTGTCCCATCAGGACAAGTCATGTACCAAATTCTTCCTTATTGCAGAACTATTTAATGAAACAGAAGGTATAACTTATATCAAATCAAAGGATAATATTTTTAAAATAGTATCTTTTAAACCGCATGACATAAATTCAAAGTCTTTGTGACATTGCAGCTCATTACATTTGTCACATTTCATAGACACATGACTCAAATTAGACCCGACCATCTGTTTCAAACCAAAAGTTCAACTAAAGAATATAAGCGTGTGAGTTTAGTTGTATCTACAACAAAATAAATCAAGAATTTTCATATGTTTTTTTCTGTACAAAATTTTCAGTGAAGTCCAAGGTTTCTTAAAAAAAGGCTTGTTGATTATCACATGTTATAGCGCCTTCAAGTGAGAGGTTCCATTTCCATGTATGACCCAGGGTATAACTTCAGGCAAAAAAAAAAATTGCTTTTATCTGTCACTGGCACTAATCTGAAACATGGAGAGGAAAAAATGACATGTTTACCAGTTCTATAGGTTAAGTCCTCTGAAATATGGAGAGGAACGAACGAGATTTTTACCATTTTTAAGCAAAACAATATTTAAACAGCTTCGCATTTCCCCCCATTAACTGTGTACTGGCCAGGATTTTTGGGGCGCACCTGACTTGAAAAACAATATAAAATACATGTTTTATAAAAAGAAAGCTACAAGATACTTGATTGAAGATAACAATAATTGTTCCATATCAACCTTTTATGCACTGGTTGAATAGAAGGACAATAATAAAGATGTATTTACCTGAAACATGGAGAGGAACAAACGACATGTTTACTAGGTTGAGTTTATGGTTTAGACCTCTGTGAATGAATACTATTTGTCTGTGTGTGTGAGGGTGCTACAACTTAGAAAGAAAGCGGCAAGTAATAATGGAGGTCAGCAGATGGATGTATGGAATGGAACTATTAATAAACACAAAACTAAGGGGGGTGTTCTGATCAGTCACACATACTTGCTGGGGCAGTTGATGCACTATATTGGGATTGTCACAACTTAATTAATGACAAAGTACATTGCATGACCATGGCATCATACATTTCTCAACTCTTTATTGTGTTTTACCCAAAACCCCTGTGTCTGTTATGCAGCAAACACATTTCTAGTAGTTTGTTTTTAACTTGGGTTGGGTCAGACTTTAGTTTTTAATTGATGATAAGGCTATCATTAAAAACATACAATAAAAACACCAGGCAGTTGCAGTGACCTCAAAACAAACCACAGTCATAGTTGAATACGTCAATTGGCTTGTTGTCTTTACTTAAGGAGCAATATTCTAGTGTGAACAGTCTATGCAATGCAGCAGTTGTTGCATCCAAAACCTTTATTCTGCCTAAAAAGCTTGCAGACTTTCTCTTGTTATGTCATAGGAATCTACATGAATTGGCAGCCATCGTTGCAAAAGGAAATTTGTTATTCATTTAAAACACTGATTATTCAGAAAAGTCTTCTTTTTTTCAAGCAAATAGTGCACAACTTTTATTTGGGCAAAGATATGGCATCAGAATTTTAGAAATTTAGGGATATGGAAGCCAAATTATGTCAACAAACGGGTCTTTTAGCATTGTTGTCATCTTAGTTGGGTTCCATGTGTGCCATGTATGATCGCTCCATGTATGATCGCTGATCAAGCAATGCATAAAAAGGAAGAGTATTTTTCCTTGGCACTTTGGTTTTTTGACACAACATCTGAAAATGCTGCCTGATCTAATGATATAAATTATTTAAAGTAAGAAGTTCTAGTCAAATGTGTATCCACGGTGATTATATGTCAAAGCAATTTATGATTATATCCTCATAGAAGAAGGTATGAAAATACATACTTTGGGGCAATTCCTAGCTTCCTAAATAAAACCAATTGGGTCTGCCCAGTCAAGCAATGATCATTTAACATTCGCTGCAAACAAATAAAGCTTTACTCATGCAGACAATCCAAATAGCTGTAATAGTAGAAAAGTAACAAATATATTAACAAACTCAAAGTTTTAATTCATTGTTAGTATGAAAAGAAATATCCAATTTCAAACCTTGAATTTTTTCTCTTTTTCTATATGGAGAGACTAAAAGATCTATTTAAATAATTGGTCAGCGAAAGTAACTAAGACAATAACCTTGGTCCTGTAATTGATGATCTTGGATTCTCATTAGACTGATGTGACTGTGGTGTTCCATTGTCTTGTGTGTTCAGGTATGAAATTAGCAAATCGTTGAAGCATGCTTAAGTGGCATTGGAAATATTACCAGTGTATAAATCAATACAGGAAAATGAGATGCAGCCAACCATGACTCAATAAACGTCCACACAACAAAGCAGTAGTTTTGTAATGAGTATTGTCATAATTGCTCCCTTTTCTCTTATTTGCTCAGAGTGTATGTCCCTCATAATGATTAGAGTTTGAGTAATGCCTTTCCCTAAAATTCCATTAATTAAAAAATTCAAGATTTAGACTCCTTGTAAGAGTCAACAAAACATATATGGCAGAGGTAACCCTTGACAATAATGGTCCACCGGCTAAATGCCAGTTAAAACACCCGAGAACTGGTAAAAATTCTGTCCAAGTGGGCTATGTTGCTAGTTCATTACTTTACAACACCCTTTAACTGCCAAGTTAAGCAAAAATCCTGGTCTGTTAGCCATCTTTGGGTCTAACTAATACCAGTATCATAAACAAAATTATTTAGGTACTTTGACTCCTTGTTCTCATACCTTGTATCTATCTGCCATTTTTTAGTTGCCTTTCACAGTGGGCCTTACTTTAAAGTGTATTATTTCATAAGAGTATAAATTTTACAATGAATTTAAACTCCTTGTAAACACAGACCGTTTCAAAGGGTCAACACTCTGCAAAGAAATACCATTAAATCTGTTAACTTAAAGGAAAGTAGATTATTTGGTGTTCTAACACCTCTTGTTATTGTTCAGTGTTTTTTCTTCTTCTCCATCTTCTTCTGAGGTGTTCGTGCAATGCGTGCACGAACACTTCTTGTTTTTGTTCTGTTTTTTTTAGGTGTTCGGGCATTAAGCCCGAACAACTCATTGTTATTGTTCGGGTTTTTTTTTTGTTTTTTTTTGTTTTTTTTTACTTTTTTTTTTTGCTTATTCTTCTCAGAGTCGTTTGTCCGCAAGCAAAAGCATACTTGCGAGCCTTGGATCAACTTGAAACTTGATGTGAAGTTAGACCATAATTAGCAGAAGCTGAGTTAGTTGTGACGTTGTGATGACGCCATCGGATGTCAAATTACAAGCGATTTTAGGTCAAAAAGTGACCATATGCAAATGCTTTTATGTTTGTGAATATTAAAGCTATGATGCTCATAATTGGGCATCGGATAGATCAAGACTGGGGCAACATTTGGAAAGTTTACGCCAAAATCGTGTGAACTTTACTTCCGGGTCATTACCCTAGGTTGAAGTTTACCTTGGATTTCTTCCCATCAAAAAGTCATTTTGGGGCTTATTTATAGCATTACTCAAGATTGAAAATGAACTGAACATTGAAACTCATTAGACAATTGAACCTCAGTATCAAGACAACACAAACTTGATGATGTCATGATGACGTCATCAGGTATTGAATTACATGAAATAAAAGTTTAATATTTGTAAAAAATCATAACTTCTGAACCACTTGTTGGATTTTGAGAATCTACACATCATCGGACAGGTTGATAAAAGTTCAACAAACACTACCCACATACTGTGACCCCATTCAACCTTCACTTCTGGTTTAAACCGGAAGTTGAAAATTACTAAAAATTAATATGTCAAAAACTACATCACGTTATATGGGTGATTCTGCTCAAACTTTTGCACAGAGATAATAACATTTTAACCTTTGCATCGGGTCAAAACTAGACGTCAGTTGACCCATGGTGTATGACAACGCACTATAGTATAGGCCTACACATACATACGCTGAACCTGTAGGCCTTACACTATTACAGCCGGCCACGTGTACAGTGCACGTGTGGTTAAAGTTAACAAGTACAGTGTACATGTACTGTATTGAGTACTAGACTACTAGCTACATGTGCGAATAAATTTGGCAACGCTTGCTGTTTTTTATTGTACATATATTGCACAACCAATGATAGTCCGTGTGATATTTGAAAAATCATAACTTCTAAACCACACATTGGATTTTTACAATCTTTGCATCATTGGGAAGGTATGTACCAAGTTAAAAAACAATACACAGAGTGTTACCCCATTTGACCTTGACTTCCGGTTCAAACCAGAAGAAATATAAAACTTTAAAAAAAAAAAAAACATAACTCCTCAACCACTCATTGTACTTTAATCATTTATACGTCATCAGAAAGAGCTCTTAGGAGTAATCAGCGATACACAGTGTGACCTCATTTAACCCTGACTTTCAGTTCAAACCGGAAGTTAAAATTTAATGTTGCAAAAAATCATAACTTCTAAAGCACACGTTGGTTTGTACATCATTGGGAAAGTCAAATCAACACAGAATGCGACCCAGTTTGACCTTGACTTCCGGTTCAATCGGAAGATCAAATTCAATATTTGAAAAACTCATAATTTCTGAACCACACTGTGTTTTTTTTTACAATCTCTACGTCTCTAGAAAGGTCTTCAAAATCTCAAAAAGCGCTTCACAAAATGTGACCCTCATTTGACCTTGAATTCCGGTTCACACCGGAATTTTTTGTTTATTATTTTTGTAACTCATAACTCCTGAACCAGTCATTGGATTGATATGGTAAAATGTCGACACCAATTCATACAATCACTCAACACGAACACCTTGTTTTTTTAACCAACAAAAACTGAATCTCGAGTTCTACATTGTTGCAATCAAAGTCAGCAATGTTAACAATGTGGATGATCTATTTAATTATGCTGTGTCAGACTGAACTTTTCCTTGTATGTACTGAGTAATCAGTGAACTCACTAAGACTTAAAACTTATTACTTTTATTTTATGTACTAAGTAATCAGTGAACTTTCACATAGAGGCTTAGTGCTTGTATGTACTAATTAATCAGTGAACTTTCACATTGAGGCTTAGTGCTTGTGTGTACTAAGTAATCAGTGAACTTTCACATTGAGGCTTAGTGCTTGTATGTACTAAGTAATCAGTGAACTTTCACATTGAGGCTTAGTGCTTGGATCTACTAAGTAATCAGTGAACATTCACATTGAGGCTTAGCACTTATTTCTTGTATGTATTAATAATCATTTGGCGTTGAACAAAGAAAAATGAACTAGAGCGGGATTATTTATATCACATGTTTAAACATGGCCACATGATCTCCCTTCTTTTTTCTTTTTTTTCAATGAAATTTCCCTTGTGGCTTATAACTTGATATTTGACATAAAAAGGTCACATCTCTTTGTGATAATTAAAATGGAGATTTGGACCTCCATATGATGTTTCATTTCGCTACCCTGTCCACTATTGTTGTTCATTTTACATGGTAGTACATGATGATGTGTTAGTATTATCAACATTGTGATGTTTACAAATGGACACAAACTATACATTTTTACCCAAAAAGTGGCATTGCAGTGAGGTTGATGTACATTTACAAACATGTGAATCTTATTCCTTCCAAACATCATCCAAACTGAACAAAATCATATTAAATTAAGCAATTATTTGGGTGAGAAGCAGTACACTGACTCTAGTGTCACACAATAAGTTTCAAGATAGTGGTTTTAGTGGAAATGTTACTCTTTAACCAACTTGATAAGATTTTGTATATTTACTGACAATTTTAGAGATAGAGTTTTACATTTGTTACACTTTCATACTGATTGATGTAGCAAAACAAATTGCACTAAGACCATTTAGCGGAAGTTTGTCAGTTTGCTTTGGCAGTGAGTGGTTATGAAAGTAAGACTGTAGTAACTGTTGCACTGTAAGCAGAAATGCCAACTTATAGGCTGTTTGAAAACTAGACTTGAGCCTACCGTACATGGATATACAATTGAGCCTCCTATACATACATCAATTTATTGCTATCTATGTGAGGACTTTCCTTTGTCCCTCTAACTTAACACTCTCCATAGACTTAGCGCATGAAAAAATGTGAGGACACAAAAATACAAAGGATTCCAATGTGAGGACAGTATTGTCCCTTTTGTATTCATTTGTTCTACTGTCCCCACTCTTATGGTATTACCATTACATGTATGTGGGAAATAAAATTGAGCCTCTTATACGTGGCAAAGAAAAATGAGCCTCCTTTATGTGGGAAATCAAATTGAGCCCCCTATAATTATGTGGGAAATAAAATTTAGCCACCTATACGTAGGAAATAAAATTTAGCCTCCTTTATGTAGGAAATAAAATTTAGCCTCCTGTATGTGGGAAATAAAATTGAGCCTCCTATACGTAGGAAATAAAATTGATCCTCCTATATGTGGGACATAAAACAGCCTCCTATTCATGGCAAATAAAAATGAGCCACCTATACTTACATGTAGGAAATAAAATTGAGCCTCCTATTCGCGGCAAATAAAACTGAGCCGTCTATCTGTGGGAAATCAAATTGAGCCTCCTATACGTGGGGGAAAAAAAGCCTCCTATTCGTGGCAAATAAAAATGAGCCTCCTATACTTACATGTAGGAAATAAAATTGAGCCTCCTATTCGCGGCAAATAAAACTGAGCCGTCTATCTGAGGGAAATCAAATTGAGCCTCCTATACGTGGGAAATAAAACAGCCTCCTATTCGTGGCAAATAAAAATGAGCCACCTATACTTACATGTAGCAAATAAAATTGAGCCT
This sequence comes from Pisaster brevispinus, assembly GCA_023634235.1. Taxonomy (NCBI): domain Eukaryota; kingdom Metazoa; phylum Echinodermata; class Asteroidea; order Forcipulatida; family Asteriidae; genus Pisaster; species Pisaster brevispinus. The sequence goes on along the minus strand of JAMKCF010000009.1, from coordinate 22,441,528 downwards.
CCTGTACATGGGAAATAAAACTGAGCCGTCTATCTGTGGGAAATCAAATTGAGCCTCCTATACGTGGGGAAAAAAAGCCTCCATTTCGTGGCAAATAAAAATGAGCCACCTATACTTACATGTAGGAAATCAAATTGAGCCTCCTATACATGGGACATAAAACTGAGCCGTCTATCTGTGGGAAATCAAATTGAGCCTCTTTTACGTGGGAAATAAAACTGAGCCGTCTATCTGTGGGAAATCAAATTATGCCTCTTTTACGTGGGAAATAAAACTGAGCCGTCTATCTGTGGGAAATCAAATTGAGCCTCTTTTACGTGGGAAATAAAACTGAGCCGTCTATCTGTGGGAAATCAAATTGAGCCTCCTATACATGGGAAATAAAACTGAGCCGTCTATCTGTGGGAAATCAAATTGAGCCTCTTTTACGTGGGAAATAAAACTGAGCCGTCTATCTTTGGGAAATCAAATTGAGCCTCCTATATGTGGGAAATAAAACAGCCTCCTATACGTGGGATATAAAATTGAGCCTCCTATACCTGGGAAATCAAATTGAGCCTCCTATACGTGGGATATAAAATTGAGCCTCCTATACCTGGGAAATAAAATTGAGCTTCCTTTATTTGGGAAATAAAATTTAGCATCCTATACGTGGGAAATAAAATCTAGTTTTATTGGAATCCACTGACTTCAGAATATAGATAATCGATGAATGCTAGATAAACAAGGTCCCTAACATTTTAGTCTTGAACACTCATTTCAGTGAGACTTTTACCAATTTCAATTTACAGATAAGTTAATTGAAAACTAGATACCAATAACAACAATGTTGCACAACCTTACACCTTCTAGATAACATTACTACACTTGATTCTTCTTCTCCAGTTTCCACGTTAATCTTGCAGATGAGCTTCAGTGGTTGTTGTTTGTTCCATTCATTGCCATGGTGACACTGCTTCTTCTCGTCCATGGTTATCCAGAAGTTGATCTTCTTCCCATGACATTCAAGAACAGCTGAGAAACATAAACTAGATACCAGACTTTTTAATATCTTTTAGCAATGTATTCCTCACTTTGTTATAAAAAAAAGTAATAATAATTTGGGGTTGAACAACAAACAATTTACTAGAGCAAAACTTGAACCTACAAATGTATGACGTACGGATAAACGTGCTGGTGCTCCACCAACTGAGCTTTTTAGCCCTAATGTTGACGATCTCCCTATTTTGTCAGTATCTTGGTAAGTTATTAAGAGGCCATACAACATACTGTCGCAGTTTTACGAAGTGGCATATTGCCCCAAAATAAACTTTTTAAACAAATTTGTGTGGTGTCAATATTTAGTGGGTATTGCCATATTTGAAGTCTTGAAACATTTTGGTTGCTTAGTTACAGTAATATTATTGAGCCAATATTGGTTTAAACTGGAATTACTGGAATACTGGTGTACATTTTTAGATAGAGTGTTTACTTTATGGAAAGTATGTTGATTAATTGAGTGCAAATACTGCGCGAGTGTAATTTATGATAAGTATTTATAACTTATTAGGATAAGTAATAAACCACAAGTAAAACTGACAAGCTAAATTTTAAAATAATTTTTAAGGATGGTACAATTGATTTCTTGTAAAGAACCATTTGAAAATGTAGCAGTTCAAAGTATGAACAAAATGTGATAATTACATTGATTATGTTTTCCGATTTGTATTTTCGGGGTGAAAGGGATAAGAAAGAAAATCAAACCTGTGAGGAAAGGGTCGGAATTTTTTTTCTCATCAAACCATGTATTAGTTAAAGGGTTGAACATCATTCTGTCATCAAACCATGTACATGCAATGCAGAATGCTGAAGAATGTGACAATTTGAAGCGAGTACTTCACAATAGACACCCATGTTAATGAATTGAATAGGTCATGTATCATTTTCCACTTGGATTTAAACACATTCACGATTTGCAGTGGCTGTAAGAATGTTTTGTTTAGAAACTCCTATTACAACATTTCTTTGTTTGTATATACAGGAAAGCCGAAAAATAGTTTGTTAAAAGGGGACAAATTATATGATCACTTTCTATGTAAACAGGAGACCTTCTCCGGTGTTATTCAAAATAATAATGATGGCATAATTTCCTGAATTTAAGGACAGTTGTAAAACCTGGAAAAACAAAACAAAACAAACAAACAAACCGCAAACACACCAGGGGAGTTCAGATTTACACAGCATGAAGTGTAATACATACTCAGTGAGTCTGAATTTATGTCTGTACTCCCAGATATTGGAAAGGTAAATTGTTTGATAAATAATTGATGGTAATGAAGGATTACCAGGAGAGGAACGTACATTACAGGAGACTTGAGCAGGGGATGTAGAGTTACCAGTGAATTATTGATGTGCCTTCTGGGTTACTTTAAGCGTGTCTAGTACTATGGCATATCTTACCAGTGATTACTTGTTTTTCAAATCTGGGCATCTGTACTTTGTAATATTAAAGCGGCTTTACATTTTCAGTTTTAAGAATAGAACATTCATTCACATCTGTTGACAAATCTGTTTGCATTTAAAACGTGGTTCTTGAATTTAAATTATGTATAACAGATTTGTTATACATGTAGTTAAACATCTAATCTAATAGACTTCCGGTTGCATGTTGGTACTTAATATTCTATTCTTTGTAAAACAAAAATAGCGTCCTTATCTTTTCATAATCTGTTTCATCTTGATTAAAAAGAAATAAAGATGCAACATAAGATGAAGTGTTGGTAAAACCATGCATTTTATACGGAAGATGGTTCTATCGTTATATTGCAATGTGCTCAGGATGTTTCTTGTTCTGGGTCGTGTTGAAACAGTGCTACTTGACAAGTAGGCCTACTGGTAACCAATGAAGGCATTTTAATTGTACATCTTCCTATGGCATTTTCATGGAGAGGGAGAGAGAGAGGGGGGGGCAAAACTGAGGATAGCATGCAGCTCATTTATCTCGGCGGGACTTTTCTAATGAGTTTCGGTTGAAAGACGGCGACATTCTATGACATTTCCTTGGGAATCATAATCACTGTTTGGTTTGGAATCATAGAGATACAACAACAACAAAAAACATTCCCACGTAAATACTTGCCCAATTGCCAGTGCCTAGGCTTAATTTTACTGATTGTTATTTTCACACAAAATACTTTCAGCAGGAAATAGTACATATTACAAGATAATCTACGCTTGAAAATCCTCCAAAGCGGTCCCGATGGGCTAGTGCTCTTGTTAAGTATGTTTGTATTTTGAATGATAACAAGGCACGACAATTTTGGCGCCACTTTCTGTTGAACGACGTACTGCACGATTACACAATTATTGATGACATAACGCAGTGCCGCGCTTTGCTCACACCTTCATAGAGCAGCTTGAAGTAGGCAGCCTTCTTTATGTATGCATCTACAAACAAATAAAAGCCATGTCTTTGTTTATAGATGCATTATTATTCCAGTGTGTTTACTACAGTGGATTTTGACAGTAAGGGCCAAAGCTTTTACGTATACATTTCACAAAATGCTTGCGAAACAAGACTATCTACATGTATCGATATATACATTGTACATTCGTTGTGCCGGTTTTGGGCAAGAAAGGGGGGACATATTTGTATATACATTCGTTCTGCCGGACTTTGGGCATCTGATGAAGAGGTCGTGGGCGTGGTCTTCGTCTCCAACTATTAGGTCTCGCAGTTGATTCTGGCTTCAATCAAATATAGGGTAAATGCGTTTTGAACAAAAAAGAAAACAAATATTACAAGTAATAAGAAACAAAAATAATAATGAGGCCAAGTGTCGTGCTTTTCGAAGATTGCAGGCAGCTGCAGAACCTTCTATAGGGCCCGAAAAACGCTTTTCTGAATTAACTCCTTACATGCAATGAATAATATAAAATGAAAGCAATACTTGTATTTTCACACATGCATACATTGTCTATATCCAATAAGACAGCATGACGCAACTTGCAATTCTCCATAAAAAAAACATTGTGATGACATTTTCAATTAATTGCATTTTCAGATTTAACTGGCTTAAGTCATTGCCATCTCGCCATTTTGCGTCGCCTTGCCATTGCGCTAATTACACACACCCTTCATTGGACGACTTTCCAGCGCTACCTAATAGGTCGAAGCAGACAACTAACCACTGCTTCTCTCCGTGGGCCAGTAAGGTGTCAAGCTGTTCAGGGTAACCTTCATCTTCAGGTGACAACATAAATATGATAAGAGTTTCCCTCGGTAAATGTTGGTATCCTTTTTCAGTTTTTATGAATCACGTTTAAGGTGAATTCTTGTATCGATTTTTATTCCTTGGCGGAAGCGTTTTAGAAGTACCCCAAAAATGACAAACGACACTTGGAATGTGTTGAATGTTGCGGCTGTCATGCCATGTAGAGTGAGATTGATGTTATCTTAAATATGCCAGTGGCTTGCAAAAAGAGTTCAGTTCAGTTTTTATGTGTTTTTTTTTTTTGTGTTTTTTTTAACAACCGTGCTTCTGATGAAGCTTTCACACATTAAGTTAAAGATTTGAATCAAGAGAAGGTCCACCAAAACCAACGGACTTGGGTTAATTAATGTTGTAACCATAAATGTTTTGGATGAACTTCACTAAATTGTTGACGGATCCTTAGCACGATAACCCAAAAACCAAGTTTTTGGGAGGAAGGAGGATAAAGTTGGCGTGGCCTTATACTAAAAATAGTATTTTAAATAATAGGTCTGAGATATGCAGACTTCCCGTGGAGCACAAATTTAAGACATGCCTCGGACGTTGTTCTAACTTCGAGCTGTTTTTATCTTGTGTACGTTTACTATTGATTAAAGTTAAAGCAACATGCATTGCACCTTGAAGACTTTACAAATCTTTATCCATTCATGCCAGCATTGATCCACTGACCAGACGTGCCTACAGCGGGGAATTGTCCCGTGTCACAAATCGCTAAACGTTTCAAAACGCACCCGAATTTTTTATAAAACCAGGAATTTTACACGCCCCCTTTTCGTATATCATAATGGAAAACATTGCCTCCTTCATGTCACCACACTAACTCTTCGATTTTAAGGGCAGCACACAACGTCACTCGCCTTCAAATACGTCACAATACTAGGTGAAAGAGATCTTGTAATCCTGTAACAGTAATGATTGGGAATACTAAACTCACTATTGCTTGGGGTATCGCTTGATAGCGGCTTCTGTTTGTTGTACCTTTGAAGATTATTTTTGAGCTCTGTAAAGGAGATAAACTTATCAGATGCAATAAAAACGTCTTAAAGGCTTGGTCACTTTGTATAAAACAAAAGAACACCAATTATATTGACAAGAGGTAATTTAACATTATAGCTGCGTGTAATCTCCCCTCCCCGTGTAACAAAAACACGATGGTGCGAGTAGCATGTTGTACCTGAGCAGTCTCGCGTACAAACTCATTTTATGGTGGTTCTGACCTCGGAAGATAACGTTTGCTGACACTCAACTGCGGATGTAGCATGCCATGCATGGACTTCAGTTTTCTTGCGCAACATAGATCTTCCTTAGTCCACTCAACAATAACTGCACCGTGCCTCTTCAAAGACATGGCCGATGATGGCACGAGTCTTGATCCCATTAAATTTGGACTTACAGTTTTTGTTCACTTACGTAATTATTGATATTTTCATTTTATCACATCATGCAAAAATAATGATCACATTTTCCTATGTGCTGGCAACCTATCCAGGTAGGCTACGTCCCATAGCCTTATATCTCAAGGGTCTTTCGAAGGATTCTCACTGTTCCCAGACGCGCCGCCTTTTGGAGAGCGGATCTACCCTCACATTCGTGCCTATTGATTTAGATGCTAATCGCCCAATGCCTTCGGAATGGCGACAAGTGCTTCAACCACCACAGGGACTATTCTGGCTTCGCACCTGCCAAATCTCACGAAGTTACCTGGCCAAGTCTTTGGCACATCTGGATATTTTCCTTCTCCTTCGCAGCTACACTTTATGTCCTTGTATCACCCTATGTCAATGAAATGACACATCTTCTTCGTCTCATCGAGACTACAACATCCGAACAACAGGATTGCACATGCACCTTTAAAACCTCTGTTGTTTAAAATACAATCGACTGAAGGATCCTAGTTAAGTCAGCAATTACTGAATCTATCTTGTACCAAAAACAATAAGCATATTGAAAATGCCTGCTGCCTTTTCCCAAACAATAACAACGGAAACCAAATGCGCATCCATAGGTACAGCAAAAATAGGTTTATATTTCAAAACAAGTCAAAGCCTCAGATCGTTGCTCCCCTAGATTTCGGAAGGAATTGGGTACAGACCTTTTTAAGACTTATCTATCTCTTGGCTTAGTACTCGTACTGGCCCACAAAAAAATAATGCTGCCACGAAACGGCGTTAACAAGACACTCAAAATGTATACAATTATAAGTTTGTAACACTTCGGTCAAAGTCATAGTGAAATTGTTAGGGCGGGTCTGTGGTGGTAACTATATACAGCTTTTGTTAATTAAGCTTTACTACATTACATAAAAAAGTAACGGTTTGTAAATAAATGGTTAAGCCATAGTTTTCTACATTTTCTATTTTTCACCGTCTTTGGCACAACATTATATGATTAAGGACCTTATTGTATCGTAACTAAAAGGAAAGATTGACCCGAGTCCCGAGTTGAGCGTTTTTCTAAAATGTGAATACTTTCAGTGATTGTTCTAAAAAGTTATTTTTGGCATGTTGAAATTTTCGATCTCCTTCACTTCTTACTGTCTTCCCTTTTTTAACGGGGGACCCCATCGTCACCGTGACACCTGTTTCACTGCGTTCTGTCTCCACCCATTCAACCAAACACCGAGGAACATCTGAGATTAACCACGTGACTCAATCCCCATACACCCCCAACTCGTCACTTGATACCTTCTTCTCTGGCGGTTGTGCCTCATCTTTGATTAGACCCAGACGAACACCACCGCTCATTTCCATAGTCAATCAACCCTAAAGCTGACGAATGACTTGGGATACCTCGGAAAGCATCCTTCTTTTTTGGTTGATGAAAACGCACCCGAAGGGTGTGAAGCTGGCGAACACAACTGCCCATTAATTGAATGTTTTATTTTGTATTTCTTGAACGATATCCGGAAATGCACGACATTTTTTTCAACCTAAGTTAAGTTAAGTATCCGGGCAATTATGCACAGTGTTGATTGTCCCTCTGGATATTTCAGTCTTATTTTTAAAAAGCAAACATTTGTTTAGGCGGGAAAAATCTGACGGGTTCAGTTTTTCAAGTCAACGACCATAACCAGCGAAGTGATCAAATTACGGAAGATTGCTTTATCTTTAGACAAACCTTGGAAACCCGAACTGTCACTATAAAAAAAACTCACGAAAATAATATGAGCATTTTGGGCGAACAGACGTGAGGAAACAACGTTTTTGGAGACGGAATTTGATCAATATGGTGTATTATGTCATTGAACTTGATCTAATACACAAAACTGTGAGTTTGATTGTGTTTCCATCCGGCCAATCGTATTGATAATGCATAAAAACAAAATTATAAACAACACACAAAGAAGCACATCATAATTTTGTCTCATATTATGTGCATATTAGGCGTAATGGGCATGAAGTAAAATAAGTGTGTGGGTAATGGCCCCCATTGTAGCCCATTATTGTTCATAGTATTAATAACGCATTTCAACTATTTTATACAAAGTGAAAGTGCCAGCTTCAACTTATTTATACAGACAACCTTAAGTCATTAATGAATCTGATCTATTCAAAGATTAATGTCTCAAACCCAATTGTTCTCCGAATGTTAGTGATTTGAAAATACAATGTGCCTTATAAACGTGGGCAAATTTTATACAGGCCCGCTTCTTTCCACTTAGTATTATTCCGTTGTGGTGTGGAAACAGAAATGTCGTTTTTGCATATCAAATAGTCTCCCTTCTTGTTAAACTCATTTAGACGAGGTGTGTGAAACATGTTATTTAAAATCAGTCTGTCATATAAAACGGGTTGGGGAAAATCGCAGAATCGAGAATTTACGCTTTTGCCACATAGCTACTGCACACTAAGCTTCGTCGATGAATATTCCATTTTTCCTAGGGTGTATCAGGTCATACATGTACATCAGTATTTAATCAACAAATACGAAGAACTTATAAAGGAGCCACAGTACACTTTCCTATCAATAAAACTAGTATCGATGATTCAAGCTACGTCAGGTGTGTGTTTGGAAAATTAAAACTAAGTGGACGGAGGAATGTTATTGATATTTTATTTTATAGCTTTCCCCTGTTTTAATATGGACTGGTTCAATCAATTTGACAGCTGGCTCTGTACAACTGGCAATTCTACAGTACATGTATTCGTGGTGGCTTAGTACAAGTTTCTACATTAATTGGGAGGCGAGGACTCGGCCTACACGTATAATTATCTCAAATTCAGATTTATATTCCGTGGATGATTTGCCGGACTTTCACCAAAGATCAAAGGTAAGCAAATGAACTTCGTCGTCTTTAGATTAAATGCTTTGAAGAGATGCAAGTGTAGAAATTGTGCTTAGAAGATGGTGCCTAGGACATTAGGCTAATGACCCAGCTAGCGTCCGCATGTGTAGTTGCCGATCCATGCCCTTTTTGCGAAGATGTAAATCGTGTGGTTTGTGCAGCTGCAGCAGCGTACACTACTCAGGCATAGTATGACCTCCAGTATAATTGCTTGTTCATGTTGGATGATGCGATTGTAATGTGGGAGGAAACGTCGAGATGATGGAAGATGGGTTTAGATGTAGTCCACTAGTGTACCACAGTTTTTTTACAATTGTTAAAAAATAACACAAAAAGCTGTGCCACACTGGTGAGCTTGGGAAGACGTAGTCTTCTTATGACACACTGTTTTAGTGTTACTGTAGTGTTAGTGTTATGTTACAGCCTCGTATAGGCCTAAGTCATGTGATTTTGTTTTATCATGGCATAAAGACTGTATACTACTACAAGCAATGATGAGGACACCATAAATGTGTCACTGCAAGCAAAGGAATGCCAAATGACTGGGGTAGTTTTATACAGGGATAGGTAAGGGATGTTGCACAAGGTGAGGGTGTTGTACAGGGTGAGGTTAGGTGAGGGGTGATGTACAGGGTGGGGATAGGTGAGGGGTGATGTACAGGGTGGGGATAGGTGAGGGGTGATGTACAGGGTGGGGATAGGTGAGGGGTGTGCACAGGGTGGGGATAGGTGAGGGGTGATGTACAGGGTGGGGATAGGTGAGGGGTGATGTACAGGGTGGGGATAGGTGAGGGGTGATGTACAGGGTGGGGATAGGTGAGGGGTGATGTACAGGGTGGGGATAGGTGAGGGGTGATGTACAGGGTGGGGATAGATGAGGGGTGTTTTTACATGTCGGGACTATAATCTCTTTTCATCACTAGTGGAATGATTCAACGCATAAGATGAATTTCTTTCTAACGAGTTACTGTTTTAATAAATAGACCCATTGATAAAAACCCTTGATTCAAAAAACCCTTGATTCAGACCATCCCACTTCATGATTTGATAGTCTTCTATTGCAGATGGTACAACCAGACATTGGAAACTTAAACATGTATTTTTCAAAGCCAGAAACCACAATCCCTAAACAAACATGTAAACCATATGAACAAGAGTCTATATAAAAGACTTAAAATCTTGATGACATTCAATCATCAGGCAGAGACTGGCAATGAAGTTAAATTGACTGACTGTACCCCATTTGAACCAAACACAGGTCTGTGTTCCCCACTGAGGTCACAATTGGGCTGTTATTGATTTGTTTGTGACATCATGCAGCTCTATGTTTTTATTTGGACTTCACCTTGCCCTTCAATACTTCTATCTAGTAACACAGTTTCAGATTGCTTTCTGCATAATCACCTGTCTTCCAATAGTTGGTGAGGTTCCTACTCAAATATAGGTCCAACTACTTACCAAAGTTTTAAATTTTCCATTGTTCAGGTTTCTTTATTAAGGATTACTCGTCTGAGGTTTGAAGGATGTTTTAGAAACTTTGTAATCAATTCAAGTTAAACTCATGTCCTAACATTATAATATTTATTTAACTGATTCATAAAAAGAATGTTATTATTTGCTTTATTTATTTCAATAAAACAAGTTTCTATCCATTTTATAATCCATGTGTGCCTAGACCAATTCTCTCCCCTTCCCCCCTCCATCTTTATTTCAGATGATTTCATCGGAATTCAAGAAATTGATTTCCAAATTTCACCTTTTGTATTTTCCTGTTTATATTAACCCTCTTACAATTGATTTAAACATATACTCTGAACAGTCGAACACATTTCTGTGAAATCCAACAAAGGGTCACTATGGACAAGATTTTACTTGGGTTTTACGTCAATGCCCTTTCTGGCAATTTGAATGAATTCGTGCAGACATCTTGTACTCAGATTTCATAAATTATATGTACGTTTTGTCTGAGTAGTTTTGTTGACTCTTAAAATATCATGTGGGTGTTTTTTGTAATGAAATTTTTTTATTTTAAGTTGTTTCAAACTGTTGTGACATAAAGTGTCTGTGAAATACAATGCAAAGTACTACGTCATTCAACAAATAGAATACAATCTATGTGTGGGTGGTTATGAGGTCATTTTACAGTCAAAGAAAATGTCTATAGAAAGAAGGAAAGTTTGCCCGGTAGAAAAGTGAAACTCTCTGAATTGGGTGCTTTAGAGACAGCAACTCTTTGCTATGGGGGTAATATTTTGTGTAATGAAAGCTGGCTTGTTTTCTTTCTCTTCTGAAGCTATACAAAAATGGTGTATGTGGAAAGCCTGGTTATGATGTGATTATTTCAAGGGACGTGATTATTTTGAGGGATATTTTGAGGGAACGAAGTAATATTTTGAAGGTACTAAATACTATTTTGAGGGGAAGAACTATTTCGAGTGAATGTAATATATATTTTATTTTTTATTTTTTCACCTTTTTAACTTTCTTTTTCACCTGTCCCTTACAGGGCTCTGTATTTTTGAATTTTTTTGTCACAAAGTTGATTCCACATAAATACACTTGCATCGTCATTTTTACAAAGGTGGTATTCCTATGTATTGATAGGGTAAATCTTATTCAGTTACCAAGAAATTCTGTTAAAATGAGGCGGAAGGAATGTACACAGGACATTAAAACGTTGTGATTCTGAAACACCGGATTTGAACACAAAAGTACATAAAAGTGCACTCACTATTAAAGACCCTGAATGGCAAAAGGCGGTCTGGCTTCCTACCCCTCCCCCATGTTCATAAAGCTCCCAGCTATAGCTATTTTCTTGGTTGTGTTTATGCTCCCTCAGCCCCACTTGCAACAGCGTGGCTACATGGGATATTGTCTAGCTAGCCCCCAAGCTGTGCACACGCTGGGACACGCTTCCGTTGTACAGACTTTTTGATTTTAGAATCTTTTGTTTGTTTTTTCACTATGTATTTATAACTTTTATCCATAATCTGAATACATGTTTTTTGTCAAATATTCATGACTAACTGTATAAAAAAAAGTTGAATTTGTTTCAGTACTTAACTTTTCTACAGCTGGGAAGAAAAACTAATTCCAAAGATCAGGTGTTTTATCCTAACGAAAAAACTGGTTCGGATAAACCATGTGACCTTAGTTTGTTTTTAAATGCTCAAAAAGGGCAAAATTTCATGATTTCTTTAAGGAACTGTTCTGTTATACTCCTGGAATACCTTTAGAGTCATGTTTAAAGGTCTGTATTGTAACCGGTGTGTCCCTTTAAGACACATTTCTGGGGAGTGTAAAACCAAACCAAACCTTATTCTTGATACAATTATTACATCAATGATTATAGTATATTATTTATGATGTGTTTAAAACATAGTGCATGAGAAGGGCTCATTTAAACAGTAGACTGTATTGCACGCATGCGGCACAGTCATCATGGATTATCAAAAACTCTGGTTTTTCCTCCAAATAAATTCAAACATGAACATGCAGGAAGTGTTTAAAGTGACACGTAGGCCCTACACTTCCATAACACAATTTATTACAACAATGTATGATTTAGTTCCTATCTGGAAAAGGACTTTGGTGAAAACATCCTTGTTCAATCTCTAATGTTTTTTGTTTCAGTATAGATAATGTTACCAGCTAAAAGACAAAATGCCAGAAAAACAGTCATTTTCAACGTACAGGAAAAAATACCAATAAAAATATAAAAAGCAATAATATTTCCCCTTAAATTTAGAAACCATAGGAAATATAACCAGCACTATTATTAGCTACTGCAAGGTGATTCTAGTGCATGAAGTGTAAATATGCTAGCGTGCTGAGCTAGTCTTGATCAAAGACATTCTAGGATCAATTCCCAGCAAGGTTGCTTACTGATCATTATGCAGTTTGCTTGATTAGTTATGTAAGGTTAACGTAATACCACTGTCTGTCCCATGTAGCTGTAGCCTTGACCAAGGTATGAGCTGTTGAGTGCCAAGTAATTCTGTATTAATAAATGTTAAAAGTGATATTTAAGAAGTTGGTAATGGCATGAATGGAAACCTTCGCTATTTGTACTATTTTTGGACTAATGGAAAAACACTGGAAGGGTACCAATTGTCAAAAGGCTGCCTTGGTATGCTTCTCTTTTTGCATTAAGATTGACAAAATATGGGCGATTCGCAATATGTGCGCCGCCCTACAGTGTGCCCAGGATTTTTGCAGTGCATTATGGGATGGTAGACTCATGGTTTTAGTCATCCTGCAGTGCCTGTCACATAACCCTGATTAGTTCAATTCGTTGTGGTTTGCCAAATGGCAAGGTTTTTTTTTTCTGTGTTTATAATCTAGAACATAAGATGGTAGTTTTTGTGAGGCTGGTGAATGTTTTTTCACATAGTTTATGTCATTTAAAGCCAGTTGAAGTTCCTTAACTGCCCATGCAATTCTGAGTTGCGTGTGTGATTGCTTTTTTGTCAAACCCCTTTTGGGGAAAATGGCCTCACCGAGGTAAACAGTAGAGGGCACACCGTATTGGAAACCGCCCATATTTGCAATGTTTTTAAATAAATAAAAATGCAGCATTGGCAAAAATGCTGCTGTTTTGATAATGTGCAATCTTTTCAATAAGTATTGTTTGGTACTGTACATGAGGAACTTTGAGGTTGTGATTGGTATTTCTACTTTTTGTTTAATCAAAAGGTATAGCATTGTTAAGGTCGGGGAAACTGTTGACGTGGTAACAATGTTAAGTATGCATCCAGTTGAAAGAAAATTAGCTGGTAGTTGAACTTCACTTTCTTCTGATGAAGTGGAGATACTTTATTGTACAGGTTTGCATGTCAACTCTCAGGAATTGTGAGTCAAACTGCTCTTACATTTACTGAAACATAATAAACAACTTATTCATGAAGGTATCACATATCATGTATGCTTCAATATTGATTTAACACAAAGTCATTTTATTATTTAAATCCTTATTCTAGTTTGTCAGTTTGAAACTAGACAAAATAACTAATGGTGGAACTAACTACAACTACGGTACAGGCCCTACACTGAGTAAAATGTAAAACAAATTGGATGTTACTCTGTGATAAATTTTTTCAGCCTACAATGTCAGATTTTTAATTATATAAAGACGACAATTTAAAAGCTTCCATTCAGCATAATGATTATAGTAATTCTAACAGCCTGGTTAGTTCTATAGGCATGATGAATATTACGCACATGTGCATTTAACACCACTATGATCAGTGTCTCTTAGTATAGATAAATCAATAATTAGGGTATGCTCAACGCTATTTAGAGAACACACTTTTTTCTGTATGATTGGCTATTCAAGGGTGCATGTTAGTGAGCATGACTGAATTCAAAATGAATGTTCCAGTCCAGGAGCCCATGCGCAAAGGGTATCTGACATATAGCTGTCTGTACGACAATGTGCGTGTGTGTGGGAAATTTTATGCATGGACATTAAGATTTAAGGGGTTATTTGGTTACAGTGAATGCATATTAGCTCAGTTGGATCTCTGGCATGGGTTTACACTGTTAAATTATGATTCTATATGATATATGGGGGGAGGTGGGAGAGGAGGTGGGAGAGGCTAAAGAAAAACTGCTCAAAAAACATCCTCCAGGCTTGCAGGTCAGAGGTCATTGCAAATTGCAACCTACATATGTACTTAAAAGTACAACTATTTGATCATTGAATTTTGGAAGAGACATTCATTTGTCTTCTAATTTTCAAAAAACACAATTTATTACAGATGAACAACCACCATGTGAAAGTGTCATCAAATTTAGTGTGAAAACTGATTGCAGATACACAAGGGTATTAGGGAAATTTTGCATGTTCCTATCAGGATGGATATTATGGCTAATTGAATTAAGAAAAATGCTTGCGCATCATAAATTATTCTAAATTGAAGTGTTTATTATTGGCACTGATTTTATTTTGTTTAAAGAACCTTTCATTTTAATTTGGGGTTGAGCAAAGAACAGACATTAATATAAATCGTCGTGTCAGTGCAACAAGGTCGTAACTCCACTTTCGGTTGTTTTGCGTAAATCACTTTTTAAGGTTTGGGGACGTTTTAAACAATCACTAGTAGTTTAAAACAAGTCCACTTTTACATATGAATTATGATGACATAGAAGTGATATCTACACTTAATTACCTTTAAAACAAGTTTCATGCCTTAATTACCATGACAATTGAAGATACGACCTTGTTGCACAGACACTGCGCGTGGTTTTAGACTGGTCAAAAGGTCGTATCTTGGGAGTTGCACAAACCTGCATCGTGTGCAATTAATGGGAGAAAAGGTAATATTTCTCAGTGCAACAAGGTCGTATATCTGAGATACGACTTTGTTGCTCAGGAACACGTTAACAAAGTATGACGTCATTTATTGTTAATGACCTGTATCTTTTTAATTACTTTTCGGACAAAGTTGAAACTTTAACAGTTTATTCGGACAAAAATAAAGCACCTTTTGTATATTCTATCTCATATTCACTGAACATTTGAGTTACGACCTTGTTGCACTGACCCGACGAAATATTAAGTTATAAACCACAAGGGAAATTGACTGGGTAAATTTTAAAAAAATTAGGGTTGAACAAAGAAAAAAGAAAAATGTACCAATGAAGTCACCGATATGCTTAGGCCTATATCCATAGTCTTTGTAACACAGCCAAGGTAGTCTTTGGGCAGGGCTGTAGAGAAGGTGATTTGTTTTCTGGCCTTGAAAAAGAACCGGACACAAACAAAATAATCATTAAAATTTATTCATACAGTTGAATACTTAATATTGTCCATCCTCTTGTTCCTTCACATCCAATTGGAATTTCTGGACCACTTAATTCATAAGATGAAACGTAATCTTTAATATTGCTCACCAGTTTTCTTTAGATATGTCCAACCTGATCTGACCAGTCTATAAATTTTCGTCAGCCTGAACAAGACCCCGTTTACACTAGAACCAGAAAGGTGGATCAGACCCGGATCTGATGCGGCAATGTGGATTAATTACAGCTAGTGTAAACGCAAAAAAGCAGGATCAGACCTGGTTCAAGATCCGGCAATTTTAATCCACCTTTCGAGGAGGGTTGAATCCGGTAAATGGTGTCAGATCCGGCAAAGTGGATTCCAAATACAAGTGTACACGCAAAGGTGGATCAGACACCGCAATTCGATGTGGTCATTTCCGGTTTCGCTATGAATGGCATGTTTTTTGCTTGTGCTCTGGTGGATCCATTGCTGTTTATATTTGTTTGCGTGTCTTGTTGTGTCATGCACAGTGCACATGGACTGTGCGTGTGTGAAACGTTTTGTTGTTGTCAACGTCCCTTCATACATACATTGTTACGTTTGGCGAGCTTGCCTTGTTGCTGTATTTTGTTAATTTTCCCGTCTATTACTACCTCCATGGTCGTTGTTATCTGTATCATCTGCTGTACTGTTTGTTGATGTACGTCGAGGAAAACATGCTGTAATCGTGACCTTTGATCTTTGCCACGTAACCCTTGAGCTCTTTGCGAGGAGCTGTGACGTCATGACCAACATACATTCGGTTCAAAAGTGGGATCGGAGTGGATCAAGGGCTGGTGTAAACGCGACACCGGATCTTTATCTGCGGTCGTAAAAAAAAATGCCGGATCTCAATCCACCTTTCTGGATCTAGTGTAAACGCGGTGCTAGAGTATTTTTTCTGCCTACAATTAAGTAGGCTTAGTGAACTCTATTATTGATTAGATATTATTGATTTGACCTGATACACTATCACTGATTCTAGCTCTAACCAGTCTATGACAAAGTGGTCCTCAATGGTACAGAGGTCAGCCTTCCAGATTGTGGATTGAGGTCAACTGCTTGGTGAATTTTCTCTAGAGGCAGGTCTTAAAGGGAAAGTACATGTCCATGATCCAGGATTTTTTTAACCAGGAGACACTGCGGCGCACCCAGGATTATGTATTAGTAATAGGGGGGGCTCAAAGAAATTTAACGGGTGGGGTCCAGGGGCCGTATGGAAGCTCTGAGCTTTTGGCGTTTTTGGGGGTGAAAAATCAAAGAATAGACACAATTTTTTCCGTACTTCTGTAGCGTCAACGGACTCAAAGAAAATTTTAATCCCACAAATCTCTTGAGTCTAGATTGTGGGTTGTGGTCCAGGGGCCGGTCGTACAGCCCCTTGTGGGGTCCAGGGCTGAAGCCCTGGTGGGGGTCCAGGGGGCTAAGCCCTCGTAAGCTCTGAGCTTTTGGCATTTTTTTTGGGGGGGGGGGAAATCAAGTCTTTGTGTGCCTACACACTTTTTATCCATATTTCTGTAACGTGAACGGACTCAAAGAAAATTTCAATCCCACAAATCTCTCGAGTCTGGATTGTGGTTTTTCAGTGATACTCCTGCCTCTTGTAGACAATAATAATAATAATAATAATAATAATATATTGTATTTGTATAGCGCCTACTGCAGGCCAGCCTCTAAGCGCTTAACATTCAGTATTTCCTGCAAGGTATATGGGGCTACATTTGAAGTATGAGTCCTACTCCTTTACATAGCACCTTGTAATGGTTTACAAGGTGCTGTGGCGCAATGCAGCCAATAAACTGATTGAACACTGTACATCGTCAGCAGGAGGGTTTTTTTCTGCTGACGTTGCTACCTACTTTTCATCACTAAATCTAAACAATTACAAGCCACATATCATAAAAAATTCCACAAAAAGAATATGCCAGGGTGCATGTTTGTCCTATTATTACTTTGTTGATAAGAGTCGGGATGAAACCTGTGAGAACAAAACAGAGTTTTGGGCTTATGGGAGTTTCACGTAGAAGACAATCAATGGCAACAAAAGAATATATATATTTTGTCGGGGGGGTGGGGGGAATCTGCCATTATGTTGGCTATTAGATGGGGTCTCCGGACTTGAATACAGTAAACTAGATGTGGCCAAACAAGCGACTTATGTAAATGGTAACTGGAGGATGAAGTTTCTGCTTAGAAATGCAATACTTCTCTTGGATCATCTTGATTATTAGTTAGGATATATCTTTTATAATAAGTGAGCTTTTAGATTGAAACTTAACATTGAATTTATTATACATATATATATTTAAATTAACGAACCCTTACCTATTTGTTTTTTAAAAGGGACACATGTGCATGATCCACAATGACTTATTAAAAATAACCACTGAGAATGGAGTATCACAGAGTCCTCTTCCCGGAAAAAAGGTGGAAAAGAAAAAATAATACAAAAAACTGCTTCTGTGAAAGTGACAGTAAGTCGTTTACAAATTTTGATGGTTTTACAAAGTATTTTCTCCAGAAATATTGATACGTTTTGTTAATTGAGCAAACTGTGGCATGGTCCCTGTGTATCGAATCAAGGAGAGATGATTGCATACAAAGTCAGACTAGTGATGTTTAAAAGATTAATCTTCTGAAAAAGATAGCAATATTAGTGGTCATTTTAGACTTTAGGATGTCAGAGGACAACGGTTGCTTGAAGACAACCCTTAACTGTTCTAATTGTTTCACAGGTCGTTGAAGCTAGCACTCGGTGATTTCACTGACCATCGAAAAAAAAGAGAATAACGGAGGCGTAGGAGTGAAATCACGCCCTCGGTTTTCCATTATTTTGGTCACATAGATGTGTCCACCTCTTCTCAGCATTCATTAGGAACCCTTCTCCTCGTCCTCTCTCACCACAGGTGTTACTTGCTTTGTTAGATCAATGTATGCAGATCCTCACTAAATAATCCAAAACTACATCTTAGCCATGTACACAACCATTTGAAGAAGACCCCCAGCATTTTGTGCCAGCAAGTTGTGTTTTTTTAAACCCCCCCCCCAAGTTTTCAGAAAACACGAAACTTTCCTGTGAAAATATCATCTGTTTTTGAGAAACAGAAATGCTGTGCCACATTGTGTATATAATAATTATTTTTAAAAGAGCTCAATTTCATCAAAAACATTGACTAGTTTCAATCTGAAAGTCAACTCATTATCAAGTTCTAAAAACCAATCCTCCAGAGAAATATTTCATTTGAAATTCTCTCAGAGTGTACAAAATAGAACTTTCAGCCATCAAAAATCACCAATGCTTATTTTTAAGGCCAGAATTGAAGTAAGTGGAATGAAAGAACAATTTATACAATATCTGACAAAGAATTAATCGTTTTCTCTCAAACATGATTGTATGGTATATATGTTTACTGGAAACCAGAGGACTGGACTTTTAAAACCAATGATGTACACTGTACTTTCCCTTAAAAGTCTGTCACTTTTTACTTTTCTTATTGCCATAAAGATGTCATAATAACAATGTCTGTGTCTGTCACGTGGCCAGTCATATATCTGGCAGTGATAATTTTGCCCTTTTCAAAAATAATCTAATAGAGAAAAGCTTCTACGCTACGCACATAGGGCAAGCTACATAATATCAATCTTGGAGAAATTTTACAGTAATTTCTAAAAATAATTTGTCTTAACCTGCCTCCCTGGTGCAAGAAAAAGGAGGAAGAATGCAACTCAGAAATTTTAAATTAGATGTGATTGAAATAAATCTACAATTCTTCATTCTGCAGTTCATAAGCATCCATTGCATGTGCTGGGCCGCACATATTTCATTCCTGATGTTGATTTGGTTTACAATCTTGCCACAAGAAGTTCGCATATGACGCAAATAATATTTACAGGGGGAAAAATCAACTCATACACGCTTCGCCAGTCTTACCAGTCCAGGATCGTATACATGTAGATCTCCTACATACAGTAATTTTCTATCAATTTAAAAGGTTAGGGAGGGAAGGCATTAACATATACAGGTATGCATTAAGGCCTTCAAATGGGTTTTACCATCCAAGTAGGTTTCCTGTCCACTCATTGCTACAGTAATTAAATTTCCTTTAAATGGCACTTGCTAAGTGCTGCATTGAAACTGCGTATCTGTGAGGTTGTTTAATTAGTGTGCACATATAGGAATTGTAGATGATAAATCTTCACTTTTGCCTTGGCATTTAACAGTGAGTCCTTTTTGAAGAAATTACTCCAGTTTTTAGTTCTTTTGCAAGTGGTGCCATGACCAAAAGGATGCTCTAGTTTGCAAGTCAAAATTGCATTGCGCAATGAAATTCAAGCAAGGTTTTTAACCACTATTGCATGCATGAAGATATTGTACTTGTACAGGTGCAGAAATCATTGCTCATTATTTGTCTACCAAGGCCGTATGTAAATACTGGTTACTTGTTTAGGAATGGAAATATGTAAATGGATGTATAGTCCATACATGGAAAATATTAATTTGTTATTTCAGAAAACTCAAACCTTCTTGGAATGACTCACTAAAGTGGTAAAAATGTTTAAGATGGAGTATAACTTGAAGTGCTTGCAATATATTGACATAGAATAGAATATAATTTTAGATGCATGCAAAATATTGCTTTGAATAGAGTATAATTGTATGTGCTTGCATGATATTGGAATTGAGTAATTGTAGGTGCTTGCAATAAGTTGTTGATAATATAGCCTAATTTTAAATGTTTGCATTAAAACAGAGTAGGCTATAATTTCAGGTGCTTGCAATAGGCCTATGTTGTTTAGAAGTATAATTTCAGGTGCTTGCAATAGGCCTATGTTGTTTAGAAGTATAATTTCAGGTGCTTGCAATAGGCCCATGTTGTTTAGAAGTATAATTTCAGGTGCTTGCAATAGGCCTATGTTGTTTAGAAGTATAATTTCAGGTGCTTGCAATAGGCCTATGTTGTTTAGAAGTATAATTTCAGGTGCTTGCAATAGGCCTATGTTGTTTAGAAGTATAATTTCAGGTGCTTGCAATAGGCCCATGTTGTTTAGAAGTATAATTTCAGGTGCTTGCAATAGGCCTATGTTGTTTAGAAGTATAATTTCAGGTGCTTGCAATAGGCCCATGTTGTTTAGAAGTATAATTTCAGGTGCTTGCAATAGGCCTATGTTGTTTAGAAGTATAATTTCAGGTGCTTGCAATAGGCCTATGTTGTTTAGAAGTATAATTTCAGGTGCTTGCAATAGGCCTATGTTGTTTAGCAGTATAATTTGAGGTACTTGCAATATGTTTTTAGAATAGAGTATTATTTTATGTGTTTGTAGGACGTTTAACATTTTTTAAATTTGACTTAACAGTGTACAAAACCAATCATTGTGAAAATATTGTATTTGAGTTTTTTGCACAAGATTTTACCCTTTTGTCGTGGAGATCAAAATAAGAAATAATAAATTTTTCACTTGAAATTTGAAATTTTTACATAATTTATGGTAAGAAAAAATGTGTGGTCACATTGCCTTTTTTGTTTCAAAAAGGTAAATAATGCTTTGACTTTACCAGTAAAAGCCTAGAATTTTCCTTGGGTATCAACATTCAAATCTGTCACTGTTGTGACTAGTTAACATGGGCTTCAGAAGACGGAGCCATTATATCAAATTAAGGAAACAATAGCGAGACAGCAAGCAGTCAGTTGGGATCAGCAGAGATATCCCCAACAATTCCTTAATTCTACGGGGAGACATTTGCCTAGATTACGGCTTTTAGGGCATGTATTAAGTATTTACCTTTTTGGCCCATGAATTCATGCATAAACCTCAATACTGCCTCAATACTGCCTGGAGCTGTTTGCAATCCGTTGCTGCATGCTGAACATTAGTACTCAAAGGTTTCCATTTGGGGAAAAAATAGAGAGATGCCTCTACATCATACAACATTAAAGGGAATCTACAGCATTGAAACAAACAAGTTTCAACGGATGTTTGTTTACATCCTCTATTTTTCAATACAAAGTATAGTACTGTATTACCACAAAAATAAAAATGTTGTGTACAAATTGTGATTGCTGAAAGCTTGAAAAGTATAATGATAAGTGTGCTGAGAAATATTACTGACTCAAATTACTTTGAGAATATTGAGTTTGAAGGCTTTCCTATTTAAATGTTTCAATATAGCCTTTTCAGTGAAAAATTAAATTGGAATAAAATGTCTGATGGAGGCACATTGTTAGTTTAAAAAAAAGGTGTTGATTGAAAAATAGCAATTAGCATACCATTGAAATAGCAATTAGCATACCTTCAAAATAGCAATTAGCTTACCATTAAAATAGCAATTAGCTTACCATTAAAATAGTAATTAGCATACCATTAAAATCATCAATGACTCCTCTGGGACAAATTTAAAGAGTGCTGGGCTCAAACTCCAGGACAAATCTACAAAACCTCAGGGTTTCTAACCTTAACATTGTACTAGACCAGAATTTGTTCACAAGACAAGAAACTATACAGTGTAAAGACTGTTTTATTTGTTGTATGGGTAAGTATACTTCAATAGTCAGTAGAATTAAAGATATTTTATCTTACTCAAAGGCAACATTTGAACATGTTTTTATTATAGATATTGCACAGTTAGGTATTGTTATTTAATTGAACAACAGAAGAATGAGAACTTCTCTGGTGTTGAGTTTACCCTCTGAACATGAGATCAATTACCTCAGGCCAGCAGTCTCAGTGTAAACTTTGAGCCCTGTAGTGTTGTATTATTTTATTTTGTTATACTAGACATTACTGTATTGGGATAAATGACATATCATACTTTAGCTGATAACTTAACTGCGTTATGAAAACAACTAACATCATCATGACCTCAGCATTTACCAAATTATGTTTAAATAATGTTGAACAGAATGATTAAAAAAAAACAACACCAGAACCAAAGTGTCATAAATTATTACCCTTTTTTTCTGTCTCGTAGGTCTTTACTGATATGTGACATGTACTAGACTGTGAACAAAAGACACAGTAATCGGAACAGCTTTGTGTTCACAAAAATACAAATTGTTAATCAGTGGCGTAACCAGCAAGGGGGGACAGGGGAGCCCCACTTGGAACTCTTTAGGTTGAACAAATGCACACATAAATGTTTTAATACATATTAATTCCCCCCTTCCTCCTCTTGCCACCCTTGTTTGCCCTCCCCCTCAAACTTAAATGTCTTATTGAGCTACTGTGGTTAATGTCTAGGTATTACTATTATAGTTTCATGGTATTATTGTTATATAACAGTTTTGATTTTTAAAAATCCTGATGCACAGATTGAAAAGCATTCAAATTATAAGTATAAAAATGCTTGAGGCAATTTCTCTTCTCTCAAAAGATTGACATCAATCTGATAAAAAATCTCAAATAGAAAGGTACATTAATTATATTTCTCTGGCAGAAAAATTAGCATACTTTCTAAAATGCCCAGCTCTGCTTTGTCTAACCCTCGGTCTTCAAATAACCATTGTAACACTGCTCACCAAAAGAAGGTTGTTGTTTTTACCTGTAAACCTACCCCAGTTCTCACATTATATCCATTTGAATCTTTGTTCAAGGTAAACAAATCAAAAACAAAGTATGTCATCTAAAGGTAAATATTTAATTTCATACGGTCTTCAAGATTGAATACAGATTCAACAGAAATTTAGACATAATCGATTGTCAACATAAAATTCATCACATGAAATGAGACCCTTTCAGTACAAAAAATCTAGTAAAACTTGAACTTTGATCTTTTTCTTAGCAAGGCTGTGGCTCTTTTTCTCTACCAGGGCCTTGCAAGATGGCCAACGTGGCCTTGCTAGATGGCCAACGTGGCCTTGCTAGATGGCCAATACAAAAAAGAGATAAAAGGTTTCAGCATTTGCTCAAGTGCCATTGATGTTATTTGTGTGAGATGACCTTCATTCTCCTATATGAGAATTTTCAATTGTTCCTACATCGGTTTCTTCATTGTCATGCCTACCCCCCCCCCCCCCCGAACACGCACACAGGCAGCTGAGGTTCATCCATGGGAGACGTCTAAATCACAAGCATCTAATTAATTTGCGCTGTAGTTTGTATTCGGGTGATGGCATGTTGTGTGTTATGTGATGGACACGCACGTTTGTTACTCATAGGCAGTTTTTACTAGGCTACAGGCAGTGGCATAACCAACAGGGGCATGAGCCACCCCCAGCTCAGAACCCTCCCCCCCAAAAAAAACAAAAACAACAACAACAAAAACAAAAAACCCAAACATAATAATAATCTGATTTTGAAGAGCTCAAACTCACTCTTTTAACTTCTGTTATTGTATGCTTATTTTAGATGAGATTCAATTTTTTGTATTGATTTTTATTGTGGTTATTTTTGTTTGTGATTGGGGAGGGAACAGTGTTGAAGTGTATAGTAATTCATTCACCATCATAAGAGAGAATTTCTTTCCTGTGTGTTTAAATTTTAAAAACCTGTGCATACTTATCCAAGACTGTGGTAAAGAGATGGGCATCATTGCTTTAAAATGAGAACATTTCCATCATCTATTTTAAAATAAACACAACAATCTCTACCCAACTAATCAAAAAACATAAAATACGATTTGTGGGTTTTTAAAGGTTTTTTGTAGTTGAGAATTTGTGAGTGTTCATACAAATGTAATTTTTTTTTACAAACTGAAGCAAGAACTTAGTTTTGGGTGAACAGCCTTCTTGCATTATAGGCTTATAAAACATTTTCAAAATACTTCCAACTAAAGAAACCTGTGGTACAAATGCATAAAGTGGTGATGGATGGTATAAATTACCATCATATAAGAAGTAGTTTGAAGAATCTAGTGTGTGTGTAGCACCATCATCCAAAACTCAACCAAATATTTGTTGTACTGTACATTCAAGTGCTTTACCTGCTGTATATATGTGTAGTGCATGAAAAGACCTCTAATGTCATGTTAATTAAATTAGAGCTAAAAGCTTCCAAGGCGATGGAAATGCCGGATAAAGGTGCAGAAAGTATCAAGTTACCCTCTGCATCTAACTTTACATAATAGTAAGATTAATTGACATTTACGTCATTATTGATGGCTTGTGTAGGTGGCTGTACTTTCTTCTTTTTAGAGAATATTGGCTACTGAGCAGAGCTTCCCCCAATCATTATATTTATGTAATGTTTCAACTTGGTATTGGTATCGATGCCTTACACTGATGTCACATGTAGCTACTGTCTACCCATGGGCTACCATTGTCTAAGTCAAATTGCATGTAAAAGATATGGTGCGTCGAACCGTGGGCATCAGCTAGAATTCACCCTGCACAGCAACACACAAAGAATTTGACTCCCAAAATGGTGCAAGGCAACCAAGATGTATCTTGGTTATAATATCAGATCAGGTGAACTTTGTCATTTACTCTGTTTATTCAAACATTTATCTGAGTTAATGAGGTCAGGTGAATTTGGTATTATACTGTTTATTCAAACATTTATCCAAGTTAATGAGGTCAGGTGAATTTGGTTTTATACTGTTTATTCAAACATTTATCCGAGTTAATGAGGTCAGGTGAATTTGGTATTATACTGTTTATTCAAACATTTATCCGAGTTAATGAGGTCAGGTGAATTTGGTATTATACTGTTTATTCAACCATTTATCCGAGTTAATGAGGTCAGGTGAATTTGGTTTTATACTGTTTATTCAAAAATGTATCCGGGTTAATGAGGTCAGGTGAATTTGGTTTTATAATGTTTATTCAAACATTTATCCGAGTTAATGAGGTCAGGTGAATTTGGTTTATACTGTTTATTCAAACATTTATTCTGGGTGATGGGGTCAGGTGAATTTTGTTTATTCAAACATTTTGGGAAGTCTTGGGTAAGTTAAATTGCTTTAACCTGTGAAGAAAGTCATGTAATGTACTTTTATAAGGCCCAACATTCAAATACAACAGGGACTTGAGTCTTTAGGCCGTTAGAGTAATTATTTCTCAGGTGAACAAAAACTGAAATTTTTCTTCACTGTTAGGTCTATATTCATAAATATCTGAGGCAGTTTATCCATTCTAACAGGTCGAGAAGACATCACCTGGCCATGTTTAGATGTGTGATATGCACAGAAGTGATTAAACCTATGCTTGGCGCGCAAGCTTACGCTTGGCGCTAATTTATGCACAACGCAATCAATACATAACAGTACTTAATGTACAGTCTATTAGTGCACGCGCGTCTGCACAGCTGTTGAGCGCCGCATGCATTTTTACCCTTCACAAACAGAGGCTGAGGACATGACAGGAATTGAAAAGTTACAGAAAAGTTGTACAGATTTTCCAGCATTATACCCTCATTATTAAGAAAGGGGCATTTATGAATGGGAATAAAAGAGTGGTGACTCAGTCTTCAAACTTTGTTTGAAACCTTGCAGGGTCATGGCCGTGCAGACCCATAACTAGGGGGCGGGGGGGCGGGGGGGGGGGTGTGTTTGCGCCTCAAGAAAGATAAAAATAAAAAAGTCCCCAAAAATAAAAAAAGAAGAAGAACTTGACATTCAATTTTTGTTTACTACAAAAACAAGGTGTTCGTGATCGATGTCATCAAATCATGATTTAATGATATTTTATTTTATCAACCTGATTTGTGGTTCAGAAGTAAGATTTTGTTCCAATATAAATCGTCAACTTCTGGTTTGAACCAAAAGTTAGGTCAAATGAGGCCAAACTGTGTAGCACTAGGTAAGTCCTAGGAGCCCTTTGTAATGCTGTGTAGTTGATAAAAATCCAATGTGTGGTTCGGGAGTTATGATTGTTTCAAGTATTGAAATTGATCATCCGGTTTGAACCGGAAGTCAAGGTCAAATTGGGTTGCATTCTGTGTGTCAATTCTTAAATTGATAAATACTTTGCCAAAGATTGAAAAAAAAGTGTGCTTTAGAAGTTATGACTTTTAGAAACATTAATTTGTAACTTCCGGTTTGAACCATCTTTCTGATGGCGTTTACTTGATAAAAAATGCAATAAGTGGTTGAGGAGTTATTTTTTTTTATTAATTATAAATTCATCTTCCGGTTTGAACCGGAAGTCAAGGTCAAATGGCATAACATTTTGTGTATCATTTCTCCACTTGTTACCTACCTTCCAAATGATGCATAGATTGTAAAAATCCAATTTGTGGTTCAGAAATTATGATTTTTTTTTAAAAACATGAATCTTCAACTTCTGGCTTGAACTGGAAGTTAAGGTCAAACAGGTCATATTTTGTGTAGCGCCTGTAATTTATTAAAACTGTTCAGACAACGTATTGATTGTGAAAATCCAACGTGTGGTTAAGGAGTTATGATTTTTTCAAATATTACATGGACTATCATTAATTTGGTGTGCAATGTACATGTACAATGAAATAGTGAGCGACGCTACATGTGTTCGCACATGTAGAACATGTACATGTCAACTAAAACTACACCTGCATTGTACATGTATGTGGCTGTGTACAGTGTCGGCGTATGTTAGTGTTGGCCTACACTATCTTGCGTTAACATACAATGTAATTCAACAAACACGTGCGCTTTGACGCCCGGTTTGGACCAGATGCAAAGATTAAAATGCTATTATTTGTGTGCAAAAGTTTCGGCAGATTAACTCATCTGTAACCTGATGCAAAATTAGCGTTAAAATATTACGTAGTTTTTGAGATATGAATTTTTGAAATTTTCAACTTCCGGTTTGAACCGGAAGTCAAGGTCAAATGGGGCCAAGTTGTGTGCAGCGTTTGTTGAACTTTTCACGACCTATCTGATGATGTGTAGATTGTAAAAATCCAACGTGTGGTTCATGAGTTATGATTTTTTACAATTATTAAAGTTTGATGTATTAAATTCAATACCCGATGACGTCATCATGACATCACCAAGTTTGTGTTGTCTTGATACTGAGATTTAAATGTCTGATGAGTTTCAATGTTCAGTTAACTTTCAATCTTGAGTTATGCTGTAAAAGAGCCAAAAACATGACTTTTTGAAGGAAAAAATTGAGGTCAAACTTCTATCTAGGGTAACGAACCAGAAGTAAAGGTCATACGATTTTTGCGTTAACTTTTCAAATGTTGCCCAAGTATTGATCTATCAGATACCAAACTTTGAACATCATACCGTTAAAGTTCACAAAGATACAGCGAATAGCAAATGGTAATTTTTCAATTTTGAAAACCTTGTTATTTGACACCTGATGACATCATCATGACGTTATAAAAATTGTACCGTCTTCATATCCTGGTTCAATTGACCGAAGAGTTTCAAGGTTCTATTCAGTTTCAATCTTGAGTTATGCAACGGAGAAGAGTTCCACAGAAGACGATGAAGAAGAAAAAAACAAAACAGAACAAAAACAAGAGGTGTTCGTGCACATATTGCACGAACACCTAAAAAACCAAAAACCCAGAACAATAACAAGAGGTGTTCGTGCACATATTCAGGAACACCTAAAAAGTCAACCCACAATATATATAAATGGTGCGTACAAAAACAGATTTGCTCCGATTGGGCCTTGATTTTCAAAAGATTTCCAACTCCACCGCGTCGCTGTGGTTTGGGCGACGCTAACGCGTATCTTGTACAGATTGAATTGGGGTTGGTCTCCCATACCCCTCTACTATATTAGAAAAAGGAGCGACAATCCCAGATACGGCAGGTAAAACCCCTGCACCCAATATCACTTAAAGACGTATCGGCGTGACCAACTGGATACAGTGGCGATGGTCCCACTAGTGACGATGGTCCCGCTAGTGGCGGTCTGGCTACTATTGGTCCTGCTGACGGATGTCCGATTGGCAATGGTCCAGCCAGCAACGGTCTGGCTGATGACGCAGACGACAGTGCGGCTGTCCCCTCAATGATATTATGTCCCATTGATGGCTGTCCAGAGCTGCTGTCGTCAGCAGCAATGGCCGAGGTGGTGCTCCCATAAGCTGGTAACTGAGCCACCGGAACCTCCGCTGACGTCTGCTGGCCCATGGGCGGCTGCTGGTTCATCCGCAGCCGACCCCTTGATCCATGGCCCCGGCCACGGCCACGGCCCCGCATTGGCAGCATCGGCGAGTCCATTTGCCCTGGACGCGTCTTATTCTGTACTGGACGAGGCATTACTCTAGAAAAACCCGCGAATTAAAAAGTTCGCAAGGCTCTGCAGTAAATAACTTGTAGGCCTCGAAAATTCTATTCAATATTCCAAAGTCTCCACAAAAGCTCTAAAAGCCCTAAGTGAATTACTTATACAATGACAGCCATGTATTGTTTCTCAAAAAAAAATGTACAGAAATGTTTTCAGAATTTAAAAAGAAATGTTGAAGTTTGTTTTACAATGTTGAACATTGTGCCCTCGGGACTTTATAAAAAACTTTAGACTAAACGTTGGATGTTTTAGAACTAAATTTGAACAACACAACAGACATGCAGAAATTGTTTAAACAAAAACCAAACTCTATGTCACTGATTCCAGTTGAATGAGCTAAAACAATGAACATTTTAAATGGTCATAACTCCTTCTTGCAATGATGTACTGACTTGAAACTTAAATAAAATATTGCTTCTTACATGTAGATTCTTATGAAAAGATAAAACTCAAAGAGTTTATCACTGGTTCCAGTTGAACTTTTTGGGTGTCATGTGGCCGAGTGGTTTAGAGCACCGAATTCAAGTTTCGATAATTAAGTCATTGGGGTGTGGGTTCGAATCCCGGTCATGACACTTGTGTCCTTGAGCAAGATACTTTACTATAATTGCTTCTCTTCGCCCAGGGGTATAAATGGGTACCTGCGAGGGTAGAGGTTGATATTGTGTTTGAAAAGCCTTCGGAGCACCACGGCAGCCCGGGCTGTATACTCCCCAGGGAGCTGAGAAAGATTACAGGAATGTTATTGGCCCAATGACCAGGGCACTAATGTAACTGAGACGTTATTGTGAAATGCGCTATACAAGAACTAGTTATTATTATTATTATTATTATTATTATTGAATGAGCTAAAACAATGACAAATTTAAATGGTCATAACTCCTTTGCAATGATGTACTGACTTGAAATTTGAATCAAATATTGCTTCTTACATGTAGATTCTTATGAAAAGATAAAACTCAAAGAGTTTATCACTGGTTCCAGTTGGATGAGCTAAAACAATGAAAACCTGAAATGGTCATAACTTCTTATTGCAATTAGTCATTGGTCTTCTTTGTGCAGCTCGCCATGGCAGCTTCGCTGTTCTAGTTTACACCATATTCAAGACTTGCCGTACTCTTTAATTCCCTTTACTCATAAATACCTGGGACAGTTTATCCATTCTGATGGGTCGAGAGGAGATCATTTGGCAATGTATAAATGTGTGATATAAACAAATCCTGCTCTAGTCAATTTTTCTTTGTTCAACCTCAAATTATTCCAAATTTACCCAGTCAGTTTCCCTTGTGGTCTATAATAACTTGATATTTGAAGTAAAAAGGTTGCATCCCCTTAAGGAGATCCCCTGGCTGCCGCTTCCCAGGTTGTATCGTAAACTTGGGTGTGATCCCTGGCTACACGGCAGCTAATGGTTATATGGCTTCTGACTGGCACCCTGTACAAAGATATTGACAAAATAGGGAGACCACCAACATAGGGCTAGGTAGCTCGGTTGGTAGAGCGCCGACGTGTTAAACCAGAGATCGTTGGTTCAAATCCCACTCTAGTCAATTTTTCTTTGTTCAACCCTTAATGATTTAAACACAGAAGTGATTGAACATGACCTGACCTTATTGATTCAAAAGAGGGCGTTATGAGATGGTAGCCCAATTATATTGAGTAGGTCGCATATTTGGCTCGCGCAAGTTTGAAACTTAAGTGCAATAGTTTGAAACATAAGTGCGATAGTTTGAGACTTAAGTGAGTTGTGTCTTCCACTTTTAGCAACACAAACAAATAACTGACAAATGACTTCTGATCTAACTACAATAACAATGGTGTGGACACTACATGCACATGACCTTTAACACACTTGCAAGTAGACTGGCTATAAGTTGCTTGTAAACACAACAAAGTGCGCAAGTTCAAAACGTGTGCGAAGAGCTACTTGGAACTATGGCTAAAGTGGCAAATTTGTTCTCAACTTTTACAGGGTTTTTAAATATTTTTAATGGAAAGGAATCTATGAGTGGGAATTGAAGTGTGTTGAATTGGTGAGGCATGCTTTTTGTAAATTTTACCGTAACTTTGTCTGTGTAGAAATATCAAGAACCAGGCCTCACCATGTTTAAACAACTACTTTAAAATCTCTACACCGCACTTTGATTCCCCTTTTTCTTTTCTTTTTTTGGCTCATCACATCACTCATCAGCCTGTTATGTATTGGTGTAGCTCATCTACAGCTCACTCAGCCTGTTATGTATTGGTGTGGCTAATCTACAGCTCACTCAGCCTGCTATGTCTTGGTGTGGCTAATCTACAGCTCACTCAGTGTTTTCTTTTCTCCTTTGCATAGTGGAGGTATATTTATGAAAAAGTGCTGATAAATTGTAAAGAATGATAATAAATTATCATTATGTCTTAGTGAAAATATAGTTTGTAAAATTATACAAAATAAATATAGACAGATATACTTGATGACTAACAACTAACTGATACTTTTCACAAAAATACACATACTCATTTTATCAATAGTTTGAGTGAAAAGTTCAAAATCATGTTGTATAAAAAGGGCACACACAAAATGTTATTGCTAGTGAAATATCAATGTGCCTCTAATCGTGTATCCAGCATCAACAACCAGAACCTCTAGTTGAAACACCCTGCATACACAATGCTGTGATCCAGCCACAATCGTCCGATAAAAACACCTTCAAAATACCTCCAACCGATACTCTTTGGGTTTTAATAATGACACATGTACACAAAGATTCGCTAATTTCAAAGGTAATGCTTTAGGTAAAAAGTATATCACCTTAAAATTGTGAAAAAGCTTTACAGACAACGAGATCTACATCGGGATCTGACGATACAGCGTTTCTTGTGTTTCGCGCGGTTTAGAGTGAGTCTGGTGTACTGTCACACATACTGTGAGTAATACGGATCGTAGTCCAGACTATCAAGAAAGAAAGGTCACGGACCCCAACAACGAGTTCTGTGATTTGACACAAAAAGTGCCCCTCTTTCCATTCCACCAATCAAAATACATGTTACATGGATGGAAAGCTTGGTTCATCTAGTTCAATAAACAGTGCGACTTCTATTTCTGCGAACTTGCTTGCGAGTTTGCCATTCAATTTAGTGGGACGACCCCCAGGAAAAATTACAAAATGTGGCGTGACCTCCATTGAAACGTGATAATTTCAGAAGAAAATGACTTTTTTAAATGAAAAAGTGCCCCTCTCTGCCCTCTCATTTTTGATTGGAGAATATACTTTTTAGAAAGAGGAATACATATACTTTAAAATGCCGAGCGACTTTGCACGTTTAACAAACCTACTTTCCTGTATGAGAGGGAAAAGTCCCCTGAGTGCGTGAATTCGAAGGGAATTTCCCGTGTTAAACGGGTCGCAGTGAAAGGCGTTGAGCAGATGCACGCTAGTTCTTATATGCCTTTGAAACAATTTGGCCTGCAGGCAAAAAAAAAATCTTCATTACTCTTCTGCCCCCTCCCCATACCCTTTTTTATCAGCTTAAAGTCTTTGAAATAGATTATGTGGATTGTTTTATACTTTCATTTCCCAGCATTTGGAATTGAAGAAATACAGATGTATTCATTTAGTATGCAGATAAAGCACCAACATTGCTCAGGGATACATTGTGATTGGAAGTAGATCTACCAGCATTGTACTAAATGGCACAACTTGTCAGTTGATATTTCCTCATTTTAAGTAGGTGTTGTCTTATGCCATGCATTGAGTTATAAATATCGTTATTAAGAATTAAGAATTGAATATATTGGATAGCTATGTATATGGAGTTACACACTATGTTCTTTGAGATTCATTAGTGTTTATATTTTATAAGACATATGTTTCAACAGAGAAATTTGTCACATTAAAACATACATTTGAAATCTGATATAAATAGAAGTATGACCTATATTAATGTTTGTTTGTTGGGGTGTTTGTTTGTTTTGTTTTTGTTTGTTTTGGGGTTGTTGTTGGGTTTTTGTTTTTGTTTTTTTTTTTTTTTTTTTGGGGGGGGGGTTAAAGACTATGTTAAACCCTAATAGGCCTGCCAGATTTCAATAGACCAACCATACCACCATCCTGTGAAAATTTGCAATGAAATTTAGGTCAGTATATAATGTTTTATAGAAAAAAAGAACCCATAACAGTTTACATTTTGTCAGTTTTTTTGCACACTCAATCTATAAATATTTAGTTTTTCAAATGTTGTGCTAATACATTTTGTATACTCATTTTGTTTCAGAATGATTGCTATTTGTACTAGTGCCAACATTCGTATAAAATAACCAGTTATAATATTATGATGACAAATTTCAATCCTTGAATAAGTCTTTGAAAATGACCTAGCGCCTAATTTTTTTGACAAATCTATTTTTCATTTAGATTAATTATATGATCATTCTATTCACCAATTACCATTGATGTTATGTCTTCCAACAACCCTTGATACCTTATTATTCAATGATCACAGAAATCTGTTTTCAAATTCTGCCTAGTCTATATAGTACAGAGGTGTAAATGGCAAAATGGATTCAAGAAGGCAATTCATTGCTTGATATAAGACAACTTTGCCCTGCTCACGCTTATGGACAGTTTACTTAGCCTTCTGAAAATGCAAACTTTTCTGTTTTTTTTTTTTTCACCGTTGAAATGCTAAACATGGTCTAATCACCGCAAGCAATTGAAAAGCACAGCGTCTTGATGCACTTCACTTGAGCTTGTAGGATTCAATGCATTTTATAACACCCAAAGCAGTATGTCTGGCGCCAAGCATAGCCATGCAAAAGTGCTAGCAAATATGGATGCCATGTGGCTTGAGACAAATATTATTTTTGTTTAGTTCTTCAGGAATATTACATCTTCTGCCTTGGCATGAAAATTACTACATAAAACTGTTTCTTAATGAGGCATACTTTCCTTTTCATGCAAATACAAAAGTATCAGTTTTTCACCTAATGTTGAAAGTGAGACTATCAACTTTGTATAATGATTATGTGAATGAATATAATGTCTGGAGAACATTAAAGAATAAAAAATGTCTTTTGTGAGACTTGATTCTGATGAAATGTCTTTTGAAAGTAATTTCAGTAAATGTTACAAAGTACCGGATTGTCATTATAAACAATTGAATGTACTTTGTAAGGTCTCACTGATTATGAAGTTTATTCCAGTATAACATTTGAATCACTACAAATTGTCACATTAATTGTATAGTGTGTTGAAAACTAGAGGATTGGAATAAATTTACTCTCCTAGAAACCAGTGAGGTACTTTGCCTCTAAGGATTCCTACTATCTAGCATTGTATAACTAAACTCTTTAGAAATTAAGGCCTATCATTTTCAGGATATCAAACATACGCATTTTAAAAAAATATATGTTTATCTGGAGGGTGGTTGGCCCCATAGTCCTGATTTTTTGAAAATGTTTGTTTATTTTATTTTCAAGGATCTGTTTTAGTAAATTGATGAAGTATTTAAGTTTCATTCAAAGAAAAATAGACACTTAAGAGTCATTTCACGTAAATACTTGACATATGTGTCCACGGTCAAAAAATCATTTTTTTTAATACTTTGTAGGTCGAAGGGCCTTGGGGTGCAAGTAAACAAAATCGAACTTTCAAATCCATATATAGCCCGTTGCCATGGTAACAGCTCATTTTGTGTTTTGGGCATTTTAGGCCGATTTGGAGGTCTGAAAAACTGGTTTTTAGCTCATGTTTATAACTCCACCCTACCAAAATGCAAAATTATTTCATAAAACCTTTTATACCACTACAAAGTATCATTCTTGGCCTTACTTGAAAAAAAAAATTATTGCTACAAATTTTACCCTTATGCTATTTTTGCATCAAGCATTAAAGCATGTTTTTACAACTTGCAAAATCGACATTTTTACCCTATTTTTGGCCCTAAAAATTTCAATTTGCCAGGGGTCTCAGAAAAATTTCCTTTCGGTTGTGATTAGGGCCAACATTGGTCTTTCCATATCTGGTGAGGAAAACTTGGGCAATTGTATCCTGTTGTGACAATACTGCCTCAAAAACTGATTTTTTTTTCCAAAAACAGGAAAAATGCATTTTGAAGTTTTTCTCTCAGTTTGAACCAGTATCATTAAAAAAGAACACTTTAATCAATCAGGCAACTTTTCCTGAGTGTTCTTCTGTAGGCTTATTGAATAACCCCACATTGATGAAAAACTTTTGATGACTTAAATCTCAGACTTTACCCCCCCCCCCCCCCCCCCCCGAAGCGTATTATGTTACATTCCCTTACGAGTCATTCCGTGCCAACTCATCTGACGGGTTGGCAGGCTCCGTCTCAGATTTTGCTATTTTTGTTTGTAAACATTCCCCTATGGGTGTCATGAACACTCACCAAATTTTAGAAACCTACTCTGAGGTATTGAAACCTACTCTCTCATTTCTGAGGTATGGCCCCATAAAAATTTAAGCCCCGCCCCTTCAAATTTACTTTTTGTGTTTTGGGCATTTTTAGAGGCCTATATCTACAAATTGAGAAAAGATATGTAACTGCAAATTAATATACAGGGTACCTGGTACCTCATCAACTAGAATCTACTGTCAAAAGTAGCTTGGAACATTTTTATATCAAGGCATACATGTAGGTCTGTAAAAACTGAAATTTTAGGCCGCGGAATGATTTTCCGTAATTTTTGAGACCACTATAGTGCCTAAGTGAAATGTCTGATTGATTTTTGTATTACATTTGGTTATAAACTAGGTGTATATGTGTAACCTGATATAAGGATAGACCAATCACACCTTTGATGGGTATTTAGCAGGGGTCTGAATGTGGGTCTGGCTGTAAAATTGCAAACAAATACCGCCTTTTTCAAGTGGTTATTTGACAACATGGGACATTTCTTACAGATTTACAAATTTTCCCCCAAAATATTTTGTATCCAGTCTACTTGTGTGAGAAATCAAAAAAATTGACTCTTTATTCCTATATTTAAAAAAAAATCAAATGAATATGACTAATTTAAGGTTATTGTTGTACATCAAAGTTTTTAGTGAAATCACTTGTTTACAAAAGATCACAGAACCTAGACTAAGTTCCTGCAGACCATGGAAGCGTAGTGCCGCCACTTGAATGAAAAAAATCTGCACTTTTTGTGTATATGTGTACAATAACTATCATGTTCGTACATTATAGCTATCATACGTACATTACTACTATTGGATGTACAAAATAACTATCACTGACACGGTAACTCCGGACTTATCGTGTACAGAGGATACTTATCCTGTTAGTACATATCTATCATGTTCGTACATGATAATTGTCATCCCCCCATACACAATAATTATCATGTTTAGTGTATGTACAGAT
Organism: Pisaster brevispinus; assembly: GCA_023634235.1. NCBI lineage: Eukaryota > Metazoa > Echinodermata > Asteroidea > Forcipulatida > Asteriidae > Pisaster > Pisaster brevispinus. Next base: position 22,405,657 of record JAMKCF010000009.1, on the reverse strand, counting down.
TAATGACGATTCACGATCAACTTCAGACGCATCATGTATAGTACACAATATTGTGCAGCATCTCCATGCAAAAAGTACTCTCAAACAACCCCCGAGATAGTGGCTTATGAATACAGAGATGAAATACTTTAAAATGGCAACCGAAACACGGCTTTGTTTGGATTTTATTAGGATGTTAACTAACAGTTTGTACCAAGCTTGTTTAAGAATATTATTTCACATGGAGATGCTTCACAAAATCTTTTTATACAGCTGGTCTTAAGGGGATGTGTTCATAAATCATAATTATTGTGTACGTATACATAACCTTTTGTGTAGTGTACAATTACGTACATGATAATTATCATGTACGACATCATAATTGTCGTCTATACGTACATGGTAAGTCCGTAGTTATTTTGTACGTTGATAAGTAATTGTGTACTATACATGATAGTTACTATGTATGTTTATTGACGTACATGATAGTTATTGTGTATGTACACATTAAGACATGTAAGAGAAGGATTGCTTTTCATGTGGCGGCACTACACTTCCGTAGTGTACAAACTATGCCTGCAGGAAGTCAAGGCTCTGTCAGCTCTTTTGTAAACAAGTGATTTCACTACACTGCATGCATACACAACAATAACCTTAAATTAGTCATATTCATTTTGTTTTACTTGAAGGAGTATAGAGAGTCATTTTTTTATTTATTTCTCACACAAGTAGACTGGACACAAAGTATATTTGTAAATACCCATCAAAGGGGGGGGGGTTGGTCTATCCTTATAGCAGGTCACACATATACAACTAGTTTATAACCAAATGTAATACAAAAGCAATCAGGCATTTCACTTAGGCACTAGGGGGTCTCAAAAATGATGAAAAATCATTCCGCGGGCTAAAATGTCAGATTTATAGACCTATGCCTTGATATAAAAATGTCATGCTGCTTTTGACAGTAGATTCTAGTTGATGGGGATACCAAGTACCCTGTATATTAATTTGTAGTTACATCTTATCTCAGTTTGTAGATATAGGGCCTCTAAAAATGCCCAAAACACAACAAGTAAATTTGAAGGGGCGGGGCCTAAACTTTTAGGGGGTCATATCTCAGAAATGTTAAGGAGTAGTTTTCTAAAATTTGGTGAGTGTTCAAGACACCCATAGGGGAATGTTTACAAACAAAAATAGCAAAATCTGATACGGGGCCTGCCAACCCGTCAGGTGAGTTGGCACGGAATGACTCGTAAGGGAATGTAACATAATACGCTTCGGGGGGGGGGGGGGGGTGGAGGTAAAGTCTGAGATTTAAGTCATCAAAAGTTTTTCATCAATGTGGGGTTATTCAATAAGCCTACAGAAGAACACTCAGGAAAAGTTGCCTGATTGATTAAAGTGTTCTTTTTTAATGATACTGGTTCAAACTGAGAGAAAAACTTCAAAATGCATTTTTCCTGTTTTTGGAGAAAAAAAAATCAGTTTTTGAGGCAGTATTGTCACAACAGGATACAATTGCCCAAGTTTTCCTCACCAGATATGGAAAGACCAATGTTGGCCCTAATCACAACCGAAAGGAAATTTTTCTGAGACCCCTGGCAAATTGAAATTTTTAGGGCCAAAAATAGGGTAAAAATGTCGATTTTGCAAGTTGTAAAAACATGCTTTAATGCTTGATGCAAAAATAGCATAAGGGTAAAATTTATAGCAATAATTTTTTTTCTCAAGTAAGGCCAAGAATGATACTTTGTAGTGGTATAAAAGGTTTTATGAAATAATTTTGCATTTTGGTAGGGTGGAGTTATAAACATGAGCTAAAAACCAGTTTTTCAGACCTCCAAATCGGCCTAAAATGCCCAAAACACAAAATGAGCTGTTACCATGGCAACGGGCTATATATTGATTTGAAAGTTCGATTTTGTTTACTTGCACCCCAAGGCCCTTCGACCTACAAAGTATTAAAAAAAACGATTTTTTGACCGTGGACACATATGTCAAGTATTTACGTGAAATAACACTTAAACATTTTTGTAATAAATTCTGATATAAAAATAATGTTCAGAAGATGCTTTTGATAAAAACAATCTGGATAACAAATTAACTAATTATTTTGCAATTTGTTACCACAAGGCAACCTTATAAATAAAAATTAAAAAAATTTGAATTTTGAAGTCAGTACCTAAATTTATAGTAATGAAACAATTTTAAACTTGAAGCACAGTTCAATCTCATAATTTTGTGGATTTTTGTCTGACAATTGAAATGTGTTGACACCTGGAAAGGTTTGGACCAACACAGAAAAGGGAAGAGAAGGTGTAATATTCATGAGGCATAAAAAATACAGTGCTTAACAATCAGTGACAGCATGAACATCTGAGTGTTGAAGTCTCACCTGTTGAATGAAATACTGTGATCCTTCTGCAGAAATACAAAATGAAATTATCTTGAAGGGTTTGTCAAAGGGTATCTTGCATAACTTCATTATTTTCATCGTTATTAAAAAGAGTTAACTCTTTCAGTAAGAAGGGTTATTTCCATGACATGTTTAAAAACCTTGGGTTTCTAAATTTAGTACAGGCTAATTGTTTTCAAAGTTGTATCTGTTATTTAATTTTGAAACACATACACATAAAATAATTTGTGTAGCTATTTCTGGTACAGCACTCTTGTGCACAATATTCTTCAATTTAAAGTATTTTGTGTAAAGTCAAGTAGCATACTTTCAATAAACAAACCTGCAATCAAACATCGCCACCAACACCCCAGGAAATAAAACAATAAATGAGTATAATTGTAAAAAACAGACCTAATGCTTTGGATTGTATAACTGACACTACAGGGAAGACAGCCAAAACAAGTATTCAATTGCCAACATAATTCATGAATCAATATAAAACATTGAAATGTCACTCTTGATGCACGTTTCTTAGCAAGTACCAGCATAGAGTCCTCACAATGAAAGGACCACATTTAGGTTTGGGTGAAGCTTAGTTTTTGTATGACAAGAAGCAGACAAGAAAACATACAATAATTCATGAGAATGTACTGTTATTATTTGTTTCTGTCACTGTGACCAGAAGGTTGGAATAAACCTGTGCAGAGGTGAAAGGCAAGGAAGAAACCAACTGAGCTAAGCTGCCCCTAAAAGCAACATTGTAAATATAAATGTTTATGCAATGTAAGGTTACAAGTAAATATTCTGAGATTCAGTTATTTCTTATTGGGGCGTCAAGATAGATCATTCAAGAAAAGCCCTTTTCACACGAAGAAAAAAACCCAACATTCCTTGCGACGAATTTAACGAGCGCTGAAGTCATTCCACGCCTGACCGCTTTCGCAAGCTTTCACACGACACCAAGTAAAAATGTGGCCACGTTCCATGAGACGAGAGTACAGACTTAGCTGGTTACCACTAAACTATAGAGTTTTTGTTCTTAAACAGTGCTAGTACCAGTTAAATGATGATGTATGTCGCGTGTGCACAGTGTGTCGCGGTAAAAAATAAACCATGTAAACATTCTTCAAAATGGCTGACACTCGCGAAGACGTTGGGGAGTCCATTCATAATACTATGCCTGTAATATCCTCCAAAAAACGACCGGTGAAGACATCAACCAAAGATAAGAGTAAGAAGGCCAAGAAATCTTGGTGCTACGAGGAAACGATTGCCTTGATAAACATTCTCCATGAATCAAGCTTCCTTTGATGTTTTAATTGATGTTTTTTCTTTTGGTTTCCGCGATGAACAAAGTCAAGAAAATGCAGCAAGTACAGCAACACAATAACATCTTTGTCAGCCATTTTGAGGGAACGCACACGTGGTCGTGGTTGGCCCGGTAACGGTGTGTAAACACACAAAGGTCGGCTCCCGAAGGTTCTTTACGCATGCGTGTTAATACCGCTTTCGCGAGGATTGTTGGTTAATAAACAACAGATCATTTCACACGAAGGTTTGACTAGATTCCTTGTGAAAAATTACGCTAGCGTAAGATTTTGTCGGAGGTCGGGACCTACTACAAAATTTCGCAAGGTTTGCGAAAATTTCGCAAGGATTGTAGGCGATGTAAAATATTACTGTCCTTTCACACGATGCCCTATTTGTAATTTTTTACAAAAAATTGTAAAATTTCGCAAAGAATGTTCGTTTTTTCCGTCGTGTGAAAAGGGCTAAAGCAACACAATGTTCGACTGCAACTTTTATAAAATGAAGTATGGTTGACATTTCTAAAATGCTATGACTCGACTACTGGTACCATATGCATAAGTAATAAACTCTAATGATGATCAAGCAGGCACAGTTAACAATTTAGAAAAGCACCTAATCCCAAGCAGCTTAGTCTTCAGAAACAAATGCATATACATGTAGGTCATGTAGTGTTGAATTGAAAACAGCTTTTATTTTATACCAACCTTCATGCCAAGTAACCATTTATTGCTTTTAAATGTGTAAATGTCATCTATACACTGCAGTGGTTATAAAAAACTGTTACAATCATAAATGGAAGTACATGTATGGATAGCTGGTGAAACATCACATGCAAGCTTATCAAGATACATATTCTTAGGCCTGTATTTATCTTTTTCATTATTAACTCATAAAACAATCAAGGAAATGTTAACTCTTGCTCTGAGCAGAGATAACTATATGAGATTGACTGTTATGAGTATGTAGTCTGGACTGGTGCACAGGACTCAAGCTATCGCTTCATCCATTGCATAGGAAGTGCATGACATGGTATACTTATTGCAAAGTGAAGGGGTTTGTTCCTGTGTATCTGGCATGGTTGACTGCAGATTGCTCCACAGCACCTTGTCTAACTTTCTAAGGTGCTTTACAGTTGGATCTCATAACTCAAACTAGTTCTGTGTACCTGGCAAAATTATCTCTTTGAAATGCCTGTAAATACATGTAGGCCGCTATATAAAAATTGTGTTTATAACAATTTAGGACAGACCAAAACAGCAGATTTTAACACCCCTCCCCCCCCCCCCCCATCGTCTTCACCCCAACAAAATGGCAAACAAGTGGATTAGGAAAAAAATCAATTAAAATTAAAAGAGGTTCACTTTTCATCATCCATCATATATCTACATAGTATACAAGCTGTTATACAAGCTCAGAATTGACTAGAGTCAAACTGCAAGGTGAACCGCAAGCATGAATACATAAAATTGCATAAAAAGCCATCGGATGAGGAGCCATCAAGTCTACCAGTAGTGCAGTGAATTTGAATACTACCTGGTCAAAGTCTCCCAAAGGAATTTGGCTCATGGGCCAAACTCAGTTATTGAACTCTATCATTTCCATATTATGGTTGTCCCATCATACTTGCTTTGGTTCGCTAGTTTGTGGAACAGTTAGGAGGCAACAATTGTTTGGGGGGGGGGGGGAGGAGTTGGAAGGAATAATTTATTTAGTTACCTTCATAAACAATATCAGTTTCTTAATGCATAGTATTATTACTACATGTACATGGAATTATTTACTGTGACAGTGTTATGTAAAGCATTTCATGGTTGGTAATCATGTGTTGCTGCACCTATAAACATGTCTTGATCAACTTACAGTGGTCTGAAAATGTCTAAACACTTTTGATTTCATAATCCTGTTGGTAAGTCAAATCGTCAGACGAGTATGAACTATCTGTTGCTTTTTGCGTAAGGTTTGTACTACTTCCAGCTCCAAACCTGGTGTATTTTACCAAATATCACTCATTATTACATACGTCAGAAACTGTTAATTTTGAGAGGACCATGAGACTTTGCTAAACAGGCATTGTTGTAACCAAGTCAGTTTTCTCAAGTCAAGTTAAGTCGCAAGTCATCTTTTCTCAAGTCAAGTCACAAGTCACATAATGTCACGAAATAAGCCCACTCCCATGATGTTGTGACAAACTTATACAATCAAAAACCCGTTAAAAGACCAGTTAATAATAATAAATTCAATCCATGAATCATGCACTCATGTGTCTGTATATCCTTGCAGATTTAATGTTTGGCCTTATGACAAAAGCACTCGAAAACATCGGGATGTCGGCAGCGGCATCGTCGCTGAAGACTCGATATTGCCACATTTATTTTAAACAGTAGATGCATTGTCGTAAAACCAAATTTACTCACGTCAATTTTTAACTGTCAAGTAATTTTTGCGCAAGTCAAGTCAAGTCTCAAGTCAAGTCAAGTCTCAAGTCATTTTCCCTCAAGTCAAGTCAAATAAAGTCACAAGTCGTTTTTCCCCAAGTCAAGTAAAGTCCAAAGTCAATGAAATTGGCGACTCGGGTCTGACTCGAGTCCAAGTCAGCGACTCGAGTCAACAACACTGTAAACTGGTTAAATATTATTTAGTACAATATATTTTTTCATACATATATCCAAAAAGAAAAGCTAGCTGGATGCATTTTCAATTAGTTTCTTGCAACAGTTAGAGCCAGTTTGTGTCATGTGAGTAGGGTTTACAGAAGAATTACATTCCATTTTAATGTTGTTTGTGTTTTGCCCATACATACACTGATGTGTGTTAAGCACTGTATACTTGGAACTTTCCTGAGTCCCGGGGAAAATATCCACAGGCATATTACTTGGGTGGGATTCGAACCCAAGACCTTTTCCATACTAGAGCAGATGTCCTACCACCAGACCAGCAAGCTTGTCAGGTAGATAGAGGCAGTTCAAATTCTATATTTTTGTAGCAGGAACCACATTGATTTATATATAAATAAGATGGTGTCAACTTACTATGTGTTGGTTAACAAACATTTTACATTATTTTGACGTTTGTTCATTTATGATGAAAGTCCACACATATATAATGGATTTCTTTCAAACATTTGCAAAACCTTTATGCAAATTTTGAAGTGCATCTGGGTCCAAAATATGTTATGCCTCAAGTGTAGTTTTTGAGTATCTGTTGATGAATATAACAAGGACCTCATTCAATAGAACTATCAAGTGAAATAATATTGTGTGGTGTTAGACTCAAAGAGGGGTGTTTATCCTCTGTTTTGATTTTGTACTTTCTGCATAATAAGTAAGCAATGTTATCAAATTGAAGTTAGGTTATATGAACATGAGACTGGAATTAAAACAAGTACATATTTAAACCTTTGAACAATTTTGAAAAAAATAGTTAATGGCCTGACGCCTCGACCCTATTACCCTTCTTATTATTATGTTACTATTACATTTTTTGGTAGAAACCTCGAAAGTACTTTGCACTCTAACCAACTATAGGCCTGAAGAAACCTGTGTAAAGGTGACGACCAATTAGTTAGTTATCAATTACTCAACTATAGAGAGGACATATTTCAGATAGTCAATGATGGTGCAGATTACATGTGGCACTAGGGCCAGACTCAAAAATGGCTCTCTAGTCCTCCAGCTTAACACATTTCACTCATGCTGTAGATTCTTGTCAATGACTCAGTAATTATATTATCCACTAATGGAGTTGTTTAATTGGCAATAGCAGCTAGCTCTGTAATTACATTGTAGACTAAAATGTAAATGAAGGGTATGGATTTAAGCATTGCATTGTCCTGTTTATATTATGTGGGTAGCTTTCATTACCAAGGGTTTATTTTATAGCATGTGCTTTGAGATGTTCGTCGTATTCGTCCAGAACTGACTATAAGTATTGAAGGCTTATAATAATAATATAATAATATATTGTATTTGTATAGCGCCTACTGCAGGCCAGCCTCTAAGCGCTTTACATTCAGTATTTCCTGCAAGGTATTTGGGGCTACGTTTGAAGTATGAGACCTACTCCTTTACATAGCACCTTGTAATGGTTTACAAGGTGCTGTGGCGCAATATGCAGCCGATCAAACCAGGAACACCGGGGCGGACCCCTTCTCTTTTCGATAAGTGCACTGGGTTCTTTTTCGTGCGTTACACAACACACGGGACCAACGGCTTTACGTCCCATCCGAAGGACGAAGCAATCATGGTTAAGTGTCTTGCTTAAGGACACAGGTGTCACGACCGGGGCTCGAACCCACACTCTGCTGATCAGAAACACCAGAGCTTGAGTCCAGTGATCTTATCCACTCGGCCACGACACGCCACGACACGCTTATGTACTCATAGACAATAAAAAAGGGGAACCAGAATAAAAAAAAGAGCCATAAAACCATATGCCTCTATATTTCTGTTTGTTAAAACAAAACAAAACAAAACAATTAAAACTTTACCAAAGTCTATTAATAAAATTTGATATTGATAATTAATATTAGGGCATAATATAACTTGAAGTTTTTGAAAGAACAAATTCATGTATATTGAACTTTGAATGTTTGACAACAAGTGTGTAACACTGTTGTCTGATTTCATTTTTAGCCCTGTTTTAGGATGATTATGTGTACTTTTTGTTTTATTACATACATGTATCCTGTATTTATATGTTGTCATAATGTTGTATTTCGCACAAAAGGGGCTTCATTTTTGTAGGAACACAATAAGGTATTTTCCACACACAAATATGTGAAAATGGTGTTCACGTAGATATCTTTAAACTGACATGAATGTTAACAAAGTAATGACTGCAGCTTTGTCTTTGTTCTTAATACTGTTTCTGTTTCATTTAGGGTTGGGCTTAAAAGTAACTTCCTTTTACAGAAGGAGGACTCTTTAACCAGTTCACTTGGAGGACGCGATAAACTATGGTGAAGAGTCCCTGTTGTCATGCTCAGTTTAGTTGTCCCGTTTTCACAAACAATGAATGGATTAACTCTTTGGATGGGTTTATGTTTAATGCTTTTATGGAAGACATTACCAGCGAAGACTTTGTAAAGACGGATTACACTGTAGTGTCATGAGCGCTTTCACCTCTCTCCAGTATTCTGTCCGTTTGACCAGTTGTGGGTCAGTGATTCTCCATTACATAACAGGTTTCCAACAGTCATATTGCGCTTCAGAAACACAACTGTTATAAAATATGAGCCACTAAGATCCATAAAATGTCAATGAAAAAAATGTTTGAATGCAGGTGTCCAAAATGAGTTTTATTGTTATAACAAGTATAGTCAATGGCTAGAAAAAATTTGTTTTTGACTGAAGTGAAAATAATCCTGCAGGGTATGGGAAAAGGATTTTTAATCCCAAAGCAAACTGGTTCAGTAATCTTTTGTGCCTGAGCACAAAATAAAATTTTAAAAACAAAAAAAATATATATAAATAATTACAAATACTTCAACCTTCTAAGAAATATCAAACCAATGACATGATGCAATTTGTTTACTCACTTTCTGCTCATTTCTGCTCAAATCAAAAAGACAGAAAAAAATGTTTAATCTTTTGAGAAAACAACTCTCCATATTTGTTTTTCGATAGTCAGTCATTCACAACAGTCTATAAGAAGGTAACCCATCCTGCACAGATTTTGGGGGACTCTCTTATATAAAAGCTATATCAAAACACTAGGAAAAAATAACATGTAAAAGTAGTGATAATAAAAAATTTAAAAATTAAAAACTAAAAAAATCAGGAGAAACATGATGAATGTTTGAGTGTCCAAACATTGAACAAACATTGAATGTGAATGCCCTGAGAAATGCCAAGCATCAGAGTGCTTTCCTTGATTAAACCAACTTGTCATTAATATGTATTCCTTCATCAACAAGATAAATAGAAAGAAGCAGAAGCCAACTCCGTCAGGCTTTAAGCTCGATCTTCACATGCCGCTCTTGATGGATCCTCGTCGGTGATGATCAAACTGGTTTCTTCTTTTTTGCATTTTCTTGCCTTGACATTAGCTATCTCTCCCTGTCTGTCTCACTCTCCCTTTCTGTCTGAATGTTGTCAGGAAGATAATCCAATACACTAAAAAGTTAGGATTGTTTTGCAGCTAAAAATTTGACTAGATAAATTTTATATTGTTTCTCCTTTTTGAGCAAATTTTGAACAACACTTTGAAATGAGTTTTGTGGTCTCTATACAGCCCTTTTATCAATATATGCCTACATCATGAGAAGTTGACGCTGCTAATGAACACAACAATCAGGATGTTCGTATCACACAGGCCCAAATTCATATTCGCCCCCCCCCCCAAAAAAAAAACAACAACAACAACAACAACAACAACAACAAACAAACAAACACACAAACAAACTAAACACCAAAACAAGACAAACAAGATATAATAATAATAATAATTCCTGGTTATGGGCCTGGTATCTCACATACATTTGCATCACTATGTAGGTGTGACAATATTAGGAGATACATGAATAATGTGGAGTAATTGCTATTGATATGGCAATCACTCAGCACATGCTAAGAAATGCAGTAACGCTAGGATATGTAGTGTGACAGTCTTGATAATAACACTGTCACAGCAAATTGTTCCAAATTAACAATACAGTACATCAAGCAATGATGTTGTTTAGGAAGGTATTACTCCAGGAATAATGATCATTACATGGTGAGATGCAGACATGCAATGGGGGATGTACATATTCCACATACTGCAGTCTGCTGCAAGTTAAAAATGCAATGAACTCATTGCAGATAGTAATACACCTAGCATATGTTACTGCTCTACACTTGAAGAGAAAGGCAATTTTTCATCACTATCCGCTGTAATTGACATTGTAGGTCATTACACAATCACATATATAGCTTGTACAACCAAAGTAAGAACCAGAGAGACAAGGTATACAGTGGCTCGCTTGATATGCAGTACCATTGGCAGTAGTCTATTTCACAGTAGCGATTCCTCACATCTAGCATGTCTTTACTAGTCTCAACACAATCACCCAGCATTGTACCTGCTCATCACTGTACACACACAGCGAGACTGGGGACATGCCACGGCACTTCTTGACCACACTGTCGCTGCCGTCATCGCAGCAGTCTGTTCCACATTAATGACCGATGATTACTTCTCAAGCTTCAGCATACAGTATTTATAGCGCAGGGAGTTGATCAACATGAGGACTAGTCTTTGCTTGATGTTGATGCTGCTAGCTAGCTACGTTGAGGATGTTATTTGAAGAGAAGTGACTAGGGAATTTGAGGTGGTGTTGGTAAGGCTTTTCCCAATGATTTCTTAATGTTTGTTAGTGTAGCGCATCATCTATTCATGAAGGAATCATTCAACATTTGACTGGACATCTTCAAAGCCTTTTAGGTAGTTTGAAACTGGGGTGTTCATTTAAGGCATGCAATTAATGCATTGCATTTGTATTTTGATGGGAGTGATCCATGTGGTTCATTAAAAATAGATGTTTGAGTTGTATTTGAATAAACACATGTGAATGACTGTATGTTAATTGCATGCTTCACTGTCACTTGTTTACTGTACAGTATTTACAAACCTCATCCATTCTTTAATGAATTAAATCAAACCCAAGGCTAAAGTTCTTTAAAAATTAATAGTTCAAATAAAAAAATTACAAAAATATTATTGAGATATTCATCATCAAGTATTTTAAACTATGACCCGATGGTTAAGAGCGTTTGCATTTACGACTAATGTCTGACCTTTATTAGTATTATTACAACACAGTTGTGCTGGACTAAAAGTGCAGCTGCAAATTGGAATCTTGAGCTGTAGACATTGTTTGCAGTTTGTTTATTTATTTATTTTTTCAGTAACAGTGCTACTGTGACATTTTATTTTGATTGGAATAGAAAAAATTTCATCACACTGTTTCTCTCTCCATATAATTTTTAATAGATACAATTGCATGGGAAATACATAATAAAATAATATTTTATATGTTGGTGAGCAGAATTTTTCATTTGACTATTTGTCTCAAGTTTACATCCGAAGAGGACTGACTAATCAACCATTGAGCTGAATATATCAAAACCGGATTAGACAAGTTTATATGCCGTGTCCAATTGGTGGCTACAGCTACAGCTATGGTTGGATTTCAGTGTCATGCATTAATATAGGATGTTCTTAGCAACATCCATATCAACAGTCGTACCTGTAGCCGCAAATTGGGATATGGCTTAACATGACATGCCTTCTGGAAGCTTATTAGGCTACATTATATTCAGAAATGTGTGATATTAACCTGTCTTGTTTTCCAGAATAATTTGAATACCTTTTAACAAATCAGGAGTGTAAGTTTTATTTGAAATCTAAGTCTTCGCATCTCATTTATTTCATTTTATTAATATTCATCATGATTTAGAAACATGAAAATCCATGTGTGTTAAAACAAGGTCACTTCTACAAAGCACATGAAATAAGAAACAAATAGTGAAAAGGCTAAAAATTAATTACAGCTATCTTCAGGTATTTCAAACCTTTAACTTAAAACATGAAATGAGTTGATGATAATTTCAACTAAAACCTTTTTCCAGTAGCAGCCCTTATATTTATTCTGATAACAAACTTTGAAATTAATATTAATGCATGAATGATTTTATTACCTGAAGTATAGATTAGAATCCTTGGTCAGACAATTTGAACTCTAGTAGGCCTATATAGAAATAAAGGAAATACAAAATGGCAAAGTCTTGAAGGTTTCTCTTTAATACACCGCAATCTGGTGTAAGATGAAAAATATATTAAAGAAGTATCCTTAGGAAAGATCAATTCCAACCCTGGACCAATTGGATTACACATACCAAGCAGGGATTTCTCCATCTTGTGCAGAATGATGTGCAAGTCTTTGCATATTCAAGTATTGATTCTCAATTCCCACTTTCATTAATTTAACAGGTAAAGGAAACAAAATTGCTCTTGCTTTATATACTCAAGACTTTCACAGTCTATTTAGCAACATGTTACCTTTAAAGAAAGGTGCTTCTGACAGTTTTATGGGTTTTTTTTTTGGGGGGGGGGGGGGTTGCGGGGATCTCATTTGGCATATTTTAATTTCTGTAGCTAAAAATCTGATTCTTTTGAGTAGGTCAACTTTTGTGGCTTTGTTGCTGGATGAGTGCGAAGGGTGTCTATAGGACCACTCTACAATTTGTATCATGCCTTTTACATTTTTTTGTTAAAGTTTATTTCATAGTTACAAAATGACACGTTGTAAATCATGGTTAAATAATGCGATTAAAATAAATATATGCAATAAAACCATCTACAAAGGAAATTACATGCAGCAATCAGTTTTAAAAGAAAATTCTCTCTACAAAATAAAATGTGCTTAGACTAAATTTTGAATAATAGTTTCTAGCATTGATTCTTCCCTGCTTTGATACGTGGGCCCCTAAATGTATCATTAGGCTTGATATCACGTCTTGTTAGCTAGAGGCTGATCACTCTGGGTAATCCTTTCTCGTTGTAGCTGCAGTAGGGGAATACAAGAGAGATGGGGGAAACATCTAACCAATCAACTCACTGCAATGAACTAGGTCATTGTGACGATCAGAATTCCCAACCTGCATGATATCGATACCCCACATGTATTCCCTCCTCATAGCCAGTGAATATAAAATGACAAATAAACCTAAGTTATGTATGCAGTCAGAACATATGTAATTTGGTTTACCGTGGGAAAAAGTAAACCATTGGGGGAATCCATTGTTTAAAAAAAAAACAATCTGTGTGTTGGTGCTATATGTTGTCTTTATTGAGTAAGACAGATGGCATTTTGCTGTAGGCACCATCCAAGGAAAAAAGGTCAATTCTCATACTAATTGTCTACCAGGAATAATAATAGCAATGTGGGTTTAGTAATAAAGGTGATTTACTGAAATATTAGGTATAGTATAATTATCCTAGTCAATACTGTCTCACACTTGTTTGTGTGAAAAAAAATTCTAGAAAATCAGTTAGTTAAGGGCATTTCTTAGAACTGTTGTCTGATAGGACTTTGAGTCTTTGCAAAGCATTTGCAAAAGGCAAATAAATAAATAAAAATTCTAATGAGAAATTCTTAAAAAACTAGCTCAAGGCATTTTCTATTTGCTTTGGTAATCGTTGGTGTAATCAATTTGTGTAAAGTAGCACACACAGTGGCTTACAGTGAAATAAAATCACCCACGAAAACAGCATTGTCTACATTTACTTTTAGTATTACCTTAATGATATCAAATTGCACTAATTGTATGCAGGGTGCCGCATTACTAACTCTCAAAAGGAAAATGTGCTGTTTGCAATAATCAAAAACATAATTTTTTACGGCTTATTTATTTGCTCTTCTGAGGGTCTGCAGAATAATCATTTTAGAAATTCACATTTTTTGTTTGTTTCAAATTGTTTTGTTTCATCACCGGAAGTAAACTACATGAAGGCCTATACAATATAATTTACAGTATGTACACCCCGAAGGGATTTGGTAAGAAGTATGCACACAGCTAAACAGCTTGACCTTTCCTGTTTGTTTACATTGATATGATGATGGGTTCTACTGAAAATGAAAGTATTTATTACTGTAGTTATTAACGAGTTAGTGATAATTTACTGCCGGCTACAGAAGGGTTTTTGTTGTGCAAGGTTTTTGAGCAGATACCATGCATACCAAGATTGGCATATTTCTGGGAAAAAAACTTCTAAATCAATTTGTTGGTCATTTTGCTCTTGTCTGTCATCTCTGAACAAACATTCCCCAAATACATTTCAATTTGAAGTGTTGACTCCTTGGATGACTGAAAGAGAAAACATGTTTTTATTTATCATCACTGCCCTAAAGAAAATGATGGCAGCTGCAAAAACTCTCATATTGTTTTTATAGAAGTTTCTCATGTTGGAAACTCTGTACACAGCCGTATCATTTTGATGGCAACATCAGTTTTTTGTTTGTTTCTTTTGTTATTCTGAGGAGAATTCAGATAAAAACTCTTGAAGAGTAAACTGCCTCTGTGTTCCAGTCATGCCTGGTACTTTTAAAATGCGGTCTCAGAGACATTCTGATTTTTTTATACAAAGTGGTCTCAAAGACATTTAGATGCTTGTATACAATTGTCCTTTTCCTCAAGAGTTTTGCATAGCCCTAACAGGAATTAATGGAAAAAACCTTACAAGATACTAACGGCTCATATGCTCTATGTAATGTCATTCCCCTTTCTGATTCTCATTGTCAACATCATCCAATTGACTTGTAAATGATTTGGACACTGCAAGTGCTAGCAAGCCACATTTATGTAGCTCCTGACTCCAGCATCCACCTGCCATTGGTTCCAAGGTGTAATACATCAAGGGCTTTTGTGAAGAGTTACATGTACATGCATTCCCATCTTACACACCATACAACAAATTTCATCAAGTCATCTGGTCACCTTTTTGAATTCCAATCCTAAACACACCATACAACAAATTTCATCAAGTCCTCTGGTCACTTTTTTTTGCAAAAACACCAGAAATGGTTAAAGTTTTGTGAAGGATTATTTTCATGTTCATAACTGAGTATTAGTGTGAACAATTTCTTGTGCATTGTGTATTACCGATAAAAGTAAGGTTTCAGATGAAATATTGTCAATATAGTATTATCATCACAAGTAGCATAACTGTAAATGAAGATAAAACATTCATGTAGTCTTTATAATGTCGTTACTTCACAGTTATTCTTTTCATTTATGCAGTCTTTCTGTTTCGGTACATATATATACTCATAGATTGGGTGAACTGTTTGTTTACTGAAAAACAGTGGATTAAAATTAATGCACTCTCTAAAACACTGAACATGTGTATGCATCATGACTATAAAATGTCCATATTTGGTACTAACACAAGATTAAAAGCTGATTTGTTTTATATGAAAACAAAACAAATTCAAATGTTTCATGACACAAACAACAAATAGACACAAGCCTTTCAATTTGTGAAAATCTATTGAAAAACAAAATGCAAAAAATTGTTAGTGGCCTGACGTTTCGACCCTAGCAGAGTCTTTCTCGAAAAACAAAATGGTAAGCGTCAATCCCAAAACTCGATGATTAAAAAGATTTTACCACTACCAATCTTCCAGATAAATATTTATATCTGAAAGACAGGCAAAGTCAAGAAAACATTTCAACATCCCCCCCTCCCAAACAAAAAATCACTGTTACTTAGTTTGATTGCCTTAGTCCAAATAAACCTAATATTAACCTGTTTAAAATGCCTAAATAAAATAATGCCTAACTACTGCTCTTCTGTTGTTTTCACTCAAACCTGACCTCTGAAAAGATGAAATGTTCACAGTGTGTTTATATGGTGTGTTAATTGAAAACTAGGGGATAGGAATTAATTAACTCCTCAAAATACAATAATGTTATTTCTCATTAATTCCAAAGTACCCTCAACCATAATGTCTAAGCTTTGCCTCTTGGTTTCATCTGAATTTTTTAACATGGATTTATTCATAGAAAAATGAGAATGAAAATGTATGAGGGGGGCTACTGTACTTTGAGGACTTGGTCACACATCTGCTGACCAAATAATCCTCTCTGTATCATAAGTTCAGTACATTTCATGACAGAACCACTCACTGGAATACACTGAATCAATAGCCTAGGAGTAGTAAAGAAGTGTAATAAAGTCATTATTACTTGTGTGTCGTATGTGTTGCCATGGAAGCAGGCGAACAGTGACTTTTACGAGGGTTTGTTTTAGGACAAATATTTATTAGATAAAAAGCCAACAAGTGTAAGGTGTGCTGCAATGTTAGCGACTGCTAGCTTGAAAGTTAGTTCATGATGCTTAATACATACTAAACATTACAAATATAAGCCAATAACTTACATTGAGGTACTGTGTCTGATTATTAAATGAGTATATAATGCATGTATACACCCAACATTATTCTATGACTTTGTTTCCTTCTGATGTAAAAAAAAAAAAAAAACATGAAACAAAAATATATCATAATTTTTTAGTTGTCATTATTGTTAAAATGTATTTATTTATTTATTTATTTATTTATTTATTTATTTATTTATTTATTTATTTATTTATTTATTTATTTTTATTTTTTTATTTTTTTTAATTTTTTTATTTATTTATTTATTATTATTTTTTTTAAATTTTTTTTTCTTTTATTTATTTATTATTATTATGTATTTATATTGTTTTTTTGGGGTGGGTACAAGATGGTTGAATTTGACAGAAAGCAGAATGTATCCATTTTGTTGGGATTCTGCCCTTGATTTGTTCTTCCTATTGATGTAACTTTGTTTTATCACATACCAAGGAATCCCACTTCACTTGGAACGTTTTCACTGTGGTAATAAATTCGACAAAAACAGGATTTCAATTTCCAAGGGATTTTTTTTTCTTTTCTTTTTTTCTTTTCTTTTTTTCTTGTACTGAAATGTATACATGTTTATATCGTGAAATTTATGCAATTTTAATGGGAATATTTGTACTTTGTTCTAATAAATTAATGAAAAGATAAACTAATACTGTTTGACAAACCCTTTAATGCATGGGGAAAGTGCACATACAGTTCAAAATTACAATATTTGTGAAGTTTATTGGTTTTAATCATCGAAATCCATAGAGCAATGAACATTGCACTCATTCATGCACTAAACTTAACAAAGGACAAGTGTTTACATTCAATAAAATTCCAAATTAATTTTGCACCAAAGTATTGGAATGTGCATTAGGGTACAGTGAATCAAGAGTGTGCCAGGAAAAAGCATTCAAATGTTGATGTAGGTCTATGATTTAAACAAATAACAAGAATTTTAGTTACGAGACTGGTTGTATTTTTTTTATCATGTTTATTGTTCGCTTTTGAATCCAATCTAATTTTCTTAAACATTTTCCAGAAGGAAATTTTCCCTTGTAAATGTTCCATGTAACAAAGTTGATTTTCACTTTATACATTGCTTTATCATGGAATAGAAATGGCAGTTCTGGCTATGGCAAAGGCTAAATCGCGTGTCATCATGTGTTGAAGCATAGGATGTCTTTAGCAACACCCTTACCAACAGTCATAGCCGTAGCTGTAGCTGCCAATTCAGTTACGGCAATAGAACGGAACAGAGGCAGGTATGGAAAGTAGTCTGGTTCCAGTTTATTTGTAACAGAACCACAAAACATGCTTGCTAGTGTACACAGGGAACATGACACAGATAGCTATAAGCAAGGCACTAAATAATAAACCCCTTTCACAATGCCCATTGATAAATTTCCAATTCGGAAAAGATATTATAAAAACGACAGATTTAAGATTATAATCAAAGATTTTTTTAGTCTTATGCAGAAAAAGCCTTCGAAAAAAGACTTTGCCAGTGTTGAAATGTGAAGCCATTAACAAATGTTTTGGCAATTTTTTTAGTATAAGTTATAAGGGCTCTACTAGGAATTTCTGAATTACAATGTTTCACTTATTTTGCTTCTGAGTATGCTTTTGCTTTGATTTTCAATGCAATGTCATCGACATGGTACATGGCTTACTGGACTGCCACATGAGATTCTCTTTGATGTTTCAGTTTGCTTTACTGTGCCTAATTTCATAAAAACCCTTTGTCATGGTAAGGATATCTATGAGTGGAAGGGTAAGTGTATTTCATAAGCAATCAAGACGATTTGATGATGCATGTGTGCATTCACAATTGAATTGTTGTTTCATGCATAACAACCACAAGCAATTTTTAATAATACATTTTGCCTTGTGTAAGGTTAGCAGAAACAATAAAATGGAAATTTTGCTGAGGAGATCTCCATTATTATGCAGAAAATTTCAGCTTAAGTTTTTAATTTTTTTTTATTATAGCCTCTGATCTACCCACCATCATAAAGAGCAAAAGTCAGGGGATTAAATAGATAATTAAGAACATGCAATCAGAATCTATCGTTGCTTTCTTAGTAATGGCCTCAGGAAGTTCGTTTCTGTGGGAGCCATTAGTTATTACTTTCATGATAATAATGAGCTGGATGAAGCCAGGTTTTTTTCTCTCAAAGGAAGCTCAGGCTTATTGTTTCTGTAAAACTACATAGGAGGAAATGATCATGTATACTTGGACAATAGGATGAACCATGAATATGAAAATATTGAGACTTTGACGATGTTATAGCAGTTCACCCAGGGATTGGGGTGGGGGAGCTTGGAGCTTTTTAGCCATCTAACAGATCTATTGTTTGTAGTGGTTCAAATCCTCTAGTCAGGTATTTGGACATCTATCAATGGGGATAACCAACTTGACTCAGTGATTTGTGCAATGTGTGGCTGAACAGTTAAGCGCACCGGACTTGAGCTCTGGTGTTTCTGATCAGCAGAGTGTGGGCTCGAGCCCCGGCCATGGCACTTGTGTCTATGAGCAAGATACTTTAACATTATCACCTTGTCCTTCGGAAGGGGCGTTAAGCCGTAGGTCCAGTGTACTAGGATTGGTAGTGCTAGTAAAAGAACCCCGAGAGCACTTCTCATGAAAGAGTAGGGGTTTAACCCGGTGTTTCTGGTTCACATAGCAAACACCCTTGTTTATAGGTTCTGTCAGGCTTGTGAGCTACAGTGATTAGGTTCACTTATGAGGCATCCTTGGTTTCATTACCAGAAATGTCAAATAATAATGATAACATTCTTGAAAGAAACAATTAGGGATAGACAGACAATTAAGGTTTCATGTTTGCCATTTGGTAGTTTTTGGTAATGTGGGAAGTGTAGTAGGCATTACAGTTGTTTCCTTTGTTTTGAATAAATATGCGTAAGGCATGTATAGGCCTACGCTTAAAGTAGTCAATAAAAAAATTTAAATCGTG
Source organism: Pisaster brevispinus (assembly GCA_023634235.1). NCBI lineage: Eukaryota > Metazoa > Echinodermata > Asteroidea > Forcipulatida > Asteriidae > Pisaster > Pisaster brevispinus. Next base: position 22,386,081 of record JAMKCF010000009.1, on the reverse strand, counting down.
AAAAAACATGTTAAAACTGCTTTGAAAAACCGATGTTAACGTACAGTCGAAGAATCCCATATTGTTTTTGTTGTTACATTTTTTTCCTTCCAAATAACCAAACCTTGATGATTCTGTCATCCTTTTGATCATGAAAATGCGTTCTCAAAAGTATTCTAAGGTACAATTTAGTTTTTAAATGTTGTTAGCTTTAACTGTTATCTCCTCACATATTCAAGTTACTAGTGATTGTATCTTGTTTACGAAAACATCTCTCAAGGTGCCATGACATGTGAAATGAACAAACATAAAAAGCACTTGAGAACAAACAGTGACAAGAATCTCAAATTAATTCCAAGGATTTTTTTTTTCTTTCCATCTCAATTTCTCACAGCTGACGAGTGCTAATGGACAGACAATAAAAGATTTGTAAAAATTCAACCTCGCCATGGTGCCAAACAAAATGCAGACAGAATAAAAAGGACACAAATTGGACTGAATTATCTGTAGCACTCACTTAACGCCTTAAAAAACACCATCGCACTAAACTGTGATTTCACTACAGTGTCCTCGACGCCAGTCTCCAAACAGCATCCCTAATTATCATAATTGGCTATGTAATCAATGGGATGATATGAAGAACAAAAGGGACAACTTAAGCAATTAGAAGGGAAGCTGGAGTATGAGAATTGAACAAACATAATATACCATTAGTTTGTCAACACACAGCATGGTTCAATTAGAATCACTCCATCTTGATAGCAATGGATTATTAGGTTGTTTTACTATGAGTAGGAAGAAGCAAGCCACACACGCTGTAGGTAAAGCTCAAATATTACAAGCCATGGAGTATCTGAAATGTATGGGACAAGATTGTCTTTGATAAAATAAAAATTATAATAAAGTGCTGATGTTAAATGTTTATGATATATTCAACTTGATAAGGGTATTACTTGTTGTCTTAAATACTGCCATGTATGAGGGAACTAATTAGATTGTCACATTTGGTTGTATTTATTAAAAAATAGAGGATTGGAATAAATTTGTTCTTTCAAAAACACTGATGAATAATAACAAAAGCAAAAAAATAGTTAGTGGCCTGACGTTTCGACCCTAGCAGAGTCTTTCTCAAAGCCTTCGAGAAAGACTCTGCTAGGGTCGAAACATCAGGCCACTAACTATTTTTTTGCATTTATATCATAGGTCCTTTTGGTCGGTAAGCAGTTTGCAACAGCTAATTCTATTTTTCGAATAATAACAACAATACAAAAAATGGTACACATACTAAACCTTTCTGAGATATATACCTATCAATGAAAATGATGACAAGTTTCAAAAACCTTTTTCGTACTTTTCCTGCAGACATAAAAAACAATGATAGAAATGGCATAACAAGAGCAGACATTGCATTTCTTCAGAAGACGTCAAAACATTGAGTAACAAACTGGTTGTTCTCAGAGTCAACACGACTCAAATGGGGTGTGACCCATAGTTTGCGATATGTTGGTTTAGAAGCTGTCTGGTGAACAGATCTCAATATACCCTCTTTTACCAACCTACCCATAAATCTGTGCCATTCTCAGTTAAAGTATATTTACTTTATCTGCCAAGCCTCCAAATGCCATAGTATTTGTACTTCTCTTGCAAGTAAATCAGGTATATTTGAGGGCCCCAAGCTTTTGATTTTGTTAATTATCAAAAGCAATGTTTTGATAAACTCTCTGTACTTAACCATTTATTTAAGTCTACACTGTTAAATCATTATTGTTGAATAGATGTTCCAATCCTTTCATGCTTTGCTGACCTGTCATGTGTTTGTTTAGGATTGTAAACTTGTGGTGAGTGCTGTCTGGGAGGTTACTATTTAAAAACAACTTTTTGGTTCAATGCACTTTCATGATTAGGGGCTGTAATCTTACAAGCTATGCTTCTTTTTGGGCCCCTTTGTGGCAGTATCAACCATTTTCCATACTTTGTTTACTGTAGCCGCATTTTAAATTCTTTATTTGTTATTTCCCCATTGAATATTAAACTGATATTTGATACTGTGGAAAATAAGTTGAAGCTGAAGAAACAAAATCAACTACAGCTGCACTGGTTCTAACCCACTTGGTGAGCTTCTGTATTTACTGTTGTAAAACTCATTCAAGCAGAAACAAACGTAATAGCAGAATTTCCATTAAGTTCCACATACAAGAAATTTCATATTTAGATTTTCCAGCCTATTTTGACACGCACAGCAAGTAGTTGCTTGATAAGCTGATTAACTCAGGTATATGCCGTAGCATCAAAGTGACTTCTTATAAACATCTGGCTAGTTTTCTTACAGTGACTGGTCACCATTGCCTTCTATCATCTCAGGATTATATCTTGCCTCAAAGTGATGAGCAAGACACAACGCAAAGGTGTTTTCAAATTGTCAACTTGTCCTGTGCGGTAAAAGAAATCAAAAATCTATATCTCAAACTTGGGTGTAATTTTGTTGTTTTTTTGCAAGTCTTTCTTAGATATTTTTTACATTTTCCCTCCATTTGACTTTTGATCACTATGAAAATGTTTTGCTCTGTTGAATAACCCAGTAATAAATTAATAATGACATTGTGTAGTTAAATATAAAGATTCTTCCGTAAAATTTAAGTAATTGAAATGTAGCATTCACAGTAAGGAGATTTCAAAGCTATCAAATTAGGCCTAATACTTGAAAAGTCAATTATCTTTGGTAATCATTTTTTTCTTCATTGGTTATGAGAAAACAATAATAATGAACATAGGCATTTCAACCTGAAATTCTACTTTTAGTCTTAAATCTTACTTTTATATACTTGATTTAGGTACGTCTTTTAAAATGTTTTTTTTCCTCAGTAACATGGCCTCCAAAATGTAATTGATCCCCAAATTTAAGACACTTTCTAATTTCAAAGTAGTATTTGTAACAAGTGATATTTACTTCTAAAAATTGTTTTAAAAAGGGGCATTGAAATATTTGCCCAGGAACCTTACCGTTGAAGACATCTTAGTTTGCTATAGGTTTTCTTGCAGTTGTATAATGCAATATTATGCACTGTCTTTACCACAGTATTGACAAGCTGATCTCATTAAACTCATCTGTAAAGACTGCATGAGGAGGAGGAAGAGAAAGTAATTTTCTCATGTAAAGGTCATCTTGGTATCTTTTCATACAGGTATAATTATCTGAGATCAACTGCACTTTCTACAGTGTAACATTTAATAGCCTAACTCGTCATCTGGGGATATTAGGCATAATACAATGTAATGAGACAGATTTTAATGCTGTTTTTTATGACTATACATGTTGATCCATGCCTAACCCCTCCCCCCTCCATGATGAGTTTTCCATTATGTGTTTTGTTCTTCTTTAACCACTGGGTTAATTTAGGAATTGGATCGACACAGAAGGTCTACAAGTCCATCCTTTTAAATTTCCGTAACGGATTTCATTCTTTTCTTTTCCCCTCCCCTTCCTCTTTAGACAGATCACCTGCCTCAGCTTTGACCTGATGATACATGTAGATGATTAGATTGGAAGCGTGCCTCCATTACCTCTGCAAACGGTCATCACATATAGCCAGCCCCTACACGACACGAAACACAACACTTGAAATCAAGGTTTGGGTTTGATCACTTGTGGCCTCAGAGTATACTCCTAATCATAAGTAGAAGCAGGGGAGACTGTGTAGTCTTCATAGCAGAGAAGTTGCATTGTGACACAGTGTCATCAGTGGATATTTATCCTAGTAGAGACCCTCACTAGAGCTGTTTCAATCAACAGGATAAGATAGCTTGAGATTCCTCCTGGGAAAAAAATCAACATTATCCTGCTGCAGGAATCGGCATTGAGTTGGTTGTCTCATTCTGTGGAAATATCTAAAGTGAGGTTTGTATTTTGGTGTGTGTGCCTGGAGGAAGCCAACTGTTTGTTATTATTCACCTACTGGGCTTTTATCACTCTGACAAAACTCCTTTCGGAAATTCACAGTGTGACTGCGAACCATCTCTGCCATTATGCAGCCATGACTTGACTGGTCATCAAGAAAAGAGCTGTGACCTAATTTGCGCATTCGTATCTCAACATGCCTGCTGTTGTACAAACATAATTATAGCCATAGGGGGCAGGTTGTCATGTTGGGTTGATGGGCTATCCTAGTGAAGTGGATGCAAAGATTGCAAACCCATTTTGTCGAGCCTGGGCCTTTTTTTTTCTTCCTTGTTTTCTTCTATTCCTGCTGACATTTCTTTGCGAGTAAGACAAGGGATAGAAAATGGCCAGCTTCTTGGGCAAGAGCAGACTACTGCTTGCATGCTTGTGTTTTATAGTCCAACTAACTCTCACAGCAGCCCTTTACTATGAGGGCACTAGAGACACATACACACAATATGAAAGATGGAATACTTCCGTAAATGGAACCCTCAGATTCCAGTTTAAGTCAAGACAAACCAACGTCTTATTAGCTTATGCTGATGACAAGAAACAAGTTGACTTTATGGAAATTGCGATGGAGGATGGTCGCCTTCTACTTCAGATGCGCATCAATAACAAAGGCAGGACAATCATCGTTGGAGAGAACCTCGATGACGGGGATTGGCACACGGTGGAAGTGATACGAAATAACCCACGAAAATTTACGTTCAAAGTGGACGGTGATGAACGATCAGGAACAATGGATGGAGAGATCATCGAACTACCCACGCAGACAGACTTCTTCTTTGGGGGCATCCCAATGCAGTTGCGTCAGTCACATTTATCCCATCCAGAGGTTCAGTCTCGGACCCATCTGAAGGGTCATCTGCGCAACATTGCCTACCTGGTGCAAGCCCGTCCTAACAGGTGGAGGCGACCTGAGCAGCTAGCCTCCAACAATGTCCGGGAAGACTTTTCTGATCTATGCAGTTCAAATGATCCCTGTCTGAACAGTGGTCTGTGTGTAAGTGAAGATAGGACATCAAGATGTGAGTGTGATGGCACAGGCTTCATTGGGGATATCTGTGAGGAAGGTTAGTGTAATGGAGATGTGTACTGCAGAAATGCATTGCACGTCGCTGTTTGCCCTCTTAGTGAACAAACACAACAATAAAAAAAATGTAAATCAATATCTATTTAAATAAAAAATAAAAAAGTTTAATCACTTATATATAGCAATAAGAAAGTAACTGAACAAAATCTGAAAATAATGATTTGTTTCAGAAAAGAAACAATAAAGTAAAACAAAATGACTCCGGTGACATTGTATGCGAGACAAGAATGACTAGAGGGCAGGCAGCTCCGTTGAATTGTTTGTTTATTACATGTAATTGCAGATGAATGTTTTCTTATGTTGAAGCTGAAGATAATGTGCATGGTTATAATGCATGCAGGCCCAAGAAATGTATGTTAAGTCAGTATGCCTTGTGATGCAGTAAACGGTTGCGTGTTGCATGTCTGTATGAGTCTTCATTTGATTTACAGAATGGACTGAATTGCTTATATTGTGTACATGTTCATCATTAACAGATTAGTTCATTTGCTACATGTTCAAAAGTAGAAACCCAATGTTCTTATCCATGGTTAAATACAACTTCTTAAGAACATAGCATATTTTTAAGAGCATGCGAGAAAGAGCAAGTGAGAATGATGCCAAGTAGAATGAATGGATGTGGACAAGAAGTGGAATATTTGTGTGCATTTTACACTCTTTTGTATGTCAATTATTAAAACAGTGCTACTGATTATCTAATTTAAATGTTATAGTAAAAACCCTATTTTCTGCTGTTTTTAAGCTAGTCAATGAAATGAGCCTATGATGGAAGTGTATAACATCAAATTGCAAACATTAGAACTAAAATGGTTATACACACTATTCTAAGATTTGGTTATGTCACTTCCCCAGTTGTCCAATTTCTAGGTGTATGTCTTAGGTCATCGTCATCTGCCTGTCTCTTCTATCAATGCAGTTTCATGTGACATGAGCTAACACCCCAGACTAATTATGTTATGATATATGATATCAGCCCAATTAACTCAGTGATTGGAAAAACCTATCTGGGGAGACAAGATAAGACAGCTCCCCCAACCTACCCCCCCCCCCACCACCACCCCGTTTGATTGTCTGATTCCTGAACCGTGCTGTACACCATCTGTGACAAAATTATCAAGAACATACATGTGGTCTATTGATATATGAAAATAGAATGTTGCCATTTGAGGAAAGGATAAGGGAGTTCTTGTCTAAAAGCTAAAATGCAATGTTTGTAAAACCATGGAGGAAGGAAGTGGTAAAACTGATTTTAAAACTCTATTTGAATCATTATTGAAATTAAGAACCAATCTATGAAAGGTGGTTTATTTTAAGTATTACATCATCTTTAAGATAGTTGGTGATTGCTTCAATATACTGTAGGAATTTGAAACAGTGAGCAGAAATATTCTGGTTAATTATTCTAGTTAAAATGTTATCATTTAAAACTCAAGAACATTGGTGAGAATATATGCAGTTTGGGCTATGGCTAGATGACTTTATGTACTGATACTCAAGAACATTGATGAGAAGATATACGGTTTGGGCTACAGCTAGATGACTATATCTACTGATACTCAAGAACATTGATGAGAAGATATGCGGTTTTGGCTATGGCTAGATGACTATATCTACTGATACTTAAGACCGTTGATGAGAAGATATGCGGTTTGGTCTATGGCTAGATGACTATATCTACTGATACTCAAGAACATACATGAGAAGCTATGCGGTTTGGGCTATGGCTAGATGACTTTATGTACTGATACTCAAGAACATTGATGAGAAGATATGCGGTTTGTGCTATGGCTAGATGACTATCTCTACTGATACATTTTGCCTGTATCTCTCTTTGCAAAAAACTTAATCAGCCAATGCCAAGTATACAAATAATTCATTCACTCATCCGCAGTAAGTTTAGTAATTACACTTTGATAGATCATTTACAGTGGCAAGCAAGACTGCACCACCATGCAGAGCAAGCATCAAAACTTTCACTGCATAATTTTTTTTACCTTGTCTTGAATTTGGTTGTGATGGTTTTATGCTGGAACAATAAAAACACCAAGTACAGTGAACTTGCCAGTATTTTATCAATCGGTAAATTTTGTAGCAAAAATTTTGCCATTGAATACATTGAAAAGATTAGTATTTTTGTAAGGAAGAAGAGGGGCTTCAACCAATGTTTGATGTGAATATTGTCTTGCTATTGAATTTTCATCCAAAAATGTAATACAAATAATCAGAGAAATGGGTGGCTGTAGATAATCTGCAAGAAGGAGATTAAAAAATTACTAATTTGTAAGAGGGAAAGCAACAAATCATTTGCAAGAGAGAGAGAGATCAACAAATCGTTAATTTGCAAGCAGGAGATCAACAAATCATTAATCTGCAAGAGGGAAATCTACAAATCATTAATTTGCAAGAGGGAGAACATCAAATCATTAATCTGCAAAACAAATGGAAGATAAAAGTAAAAAGCCTCGTAATTGCAGCCAATTGATTGGCAATGTATACATGTATACACAAGTTAACAAACATACAATAGCATTTTCCTTTCAAGCATTATAGGGATGGATGGTTGTTTTTTTAACTTTTTGACTCTGTTGGGGTCAACACATCTGGCATTGCCACTTGTTGCACTTCATGTTTTTATTGGGGTTTTTTTAATCTCATAATAAGAACTTTATTTATAGAGGAATATGAACAGATATGTCCTGTCACTGTACCTTTCTCCCTTTGTCTCCTTGTTGATCAATTTTTCTAAAGAAATAAGTAATAGAAAAAATACATATAAAAAGTATGGATTTATCACTTAAGCTGTTTGTATACCTTTACTTAATTTGTAAGGCACAAATCCTATACTCCTGATCTATGTGATTTGAGTCTGACCGATGGTTTGGTTAAGTCTAGAAACTCATGCTTCAAACCATTGACCATTAACAGAGTCTGACCAATGGTATGGTTAAGTCTGAGACTCATGCTTCAAACCATTGACCATTAACAGAGTCTGACCAATGGTATGGTTAGGTCTAGAGACTGAGTCTTCAAACCATTGACCATTAACAGAGTCTGACCAATGGTATGGTTAGGTCTAGAGACTGAGTCTTCAAACCATTGACCATTAACAGAGTCTGACCAATGGTATGGTTAGGTCTAGAGACTCATGCTTCAAACCATTGACCATAAACAGAGTCTGACCAATGGTATGGTTAGGTCTAGAGACTGAGTCTTCAAACCATTGACCATTAACAGAGTCTGACCAATGGTATGGTTAGGTCTTGAGACTCATGCTTCAAATCATTGACCATTAACAGAGTCTGACCAATGGTATGGTTAAGTCTGAGACTCATGCTTCAAACCATTGACCATAAACAGAGTCTGACCAATGGTATGGTTAGGTCTAGAGACTGAGTCTTCAAACCATTGACCATAAACAGAGTCTGGTCAATGGTATGGTTAGGTCTTGAGACTCATGCTTCAAACCATTGACCATAAACAGAGTCTGACCAATGGTATGGTTAAGTCTAGAGACTCATGCTTCAAACCATTGACCATTAACAAAGTCTGACCAATGGTATGGTTAAGTCTAGAGACTCAGGCTTCAAACCATTGACCATTAACAGAGTCTGACCAATGGTATGGTTAGGTCTTGAGACTAATGCTTCAAACCATTGACCATAAACAGAGTCTGACCAATGGTATGGTTAGGTCTTGAGACTCATGCTTCAAACCATTGACCATAAACAGAGTCTGACCAATGGTATGGTTAGGTCTAGAGACTGAGTCTTCAAACCATTGACCATAAACAGAGTCTGACCAATGGTATGGTTAAGTCTAGAGACTCATGCTTCAAACCATTGACCATTAACAGAGTCTGACCAATGGTATGGTTAAGTCTAGAGACTCAGGCTTCAAACCATTGACCATTAACAGAGTCTGACCAATGGTATGGTTAAGTCTAGAGACTCAGTCTTTAATCCATTGACCATTAACAGAGTCTGACCAATGGTATGGTTAGGTCTTGAGACTCATGCTTCAAACCATTGACCATTAACAGAGTCTGACCAATGGTATGGTTAAGTCTAGAGACTCATGCTTCAAACCATTGACCATAAACAGAGTCTGGTCAATGTTATGGTTAAGTCTATATACAAACTCATGCTTCAAACCATTGACCATAAACAGAGTCTGACCTTGAATGGAAATTAAAGAGTTAACTTTAAAGGCTCTGATTCAAATATTTCAGGAGCACCATATGACTTAAAAGTAAAAGAATTGCAAGCTAACAGTTTGAATGCTGCATGCCTTGGACCACAGCCTCAAATGTGAAAACCGTTTTCATTCTGTGAATCAATTCCCTAAACTCTCAGGTACCTTCATACCAAAAAGTTAGATTTCAGTTTTTGTACCCTTGATTTCATTTCCAGAAATGTGAATAGCTAATCAAAGGGTAAAAATTGTATTAACAAATATGAACTGTAGTTTTCCTGCAACTGAACCCACCTTTATTCTCCCAGGGGCCTTAGTCCAGGCAGTCTTGTTCCTTGTAATCACACAGGCAGTAATCAAGACAAAAATCAATCCAGGCTGCCGTGACTGGACTCCATGATGCCAATTTGTGGCAATTCATCATAATGCAGCATTTGGGCAAAACGATTGTCTTTAATCTTCCAGAGTACCTTTATTTATTCTCTCAGCCTCTGTTCAGATGCTCTAGGTGTAAAATTGATTCTTTTTTCCCCTTTTTTGTTCAAGTCACTGAGCTTTTTTTTAGGATTACCCTGTAGTCTAATATTCAGAGGATACGGTATTAATCAAGATTTGTGAAAAAGTACACTCAATCCAATTCTCTTTTTATCAAGGTAAGTGTGCTTGGAAGAATTCATTACATTCTTCTATGTTTTAGGAAAATGGATCACACACATTTTTTTTTTTGGCTTTTGCTTTTTATTCATTTCAGTTCACTCCTTTAGAGAAATATAAAACAAAGAACAACTAAAAATCCCATCAATTTAATTTTATGCTTCAAATGTTTTAAAATCATGTTTAAGATAATGCAGCTGTAGGTTATTGTAAAACAATTTTGGTGAAAACTGGAAAAAGTACATGTCTAGATATACTTTAAACTGAACAAACTTAGAGTGCAAAGTTTTCCCATGGAAAAGACATTCAAATGTTGGTTCCTTTAAAAAAAACATGTATGCACCTGTGATATGAGACAAACTTTCAAAAGTTATCCCAACTTGTATTTGGGTGACTCTAAGGGGATTTCTCTAATGGGTTTAGTTCCAATCAGTACAAGACTACAGTGTACAATTCTTAATCCACCAACTGCATGTGTTGATTACATATTATATGTTAAATACAACCACCAATATGATAGTATTAAATGGTTCAGTAATTGAGTTCAACTGGGCCAAATGCATGTTTGTAAGCCAAACATTTGGTGGGGTTTAGTAGTCTGGCAAACACATTGAACACTTGAATAATTTCCATTATTCCAAATCAGGTCAAGCTTTAAAAGTCATGTCATGACAGGTACAAAATATAGGACTTAATTGCCACCATATTAGTTTGTTATGAGAGTTCTTTCATTCAAAACCACTAGCCTTGTTTCAAAAAGTAAATAATGGAATGTCTGAAGACTGAATTGTGTTTAAAAATTCACCAGAAAACAGGTACATGAACCAATTGTCAATTGGAACATTCACTGTTTTTAAAGTTCATACCAGTACTGAATCGCCAGAGAAGTAATTCACGTAATTCTATTTGAAATGTTGCCACAGCCATCCCATTTTAAAGTGTGGCCACATTTTCAATGTTTTAACATTGTCTTTTTATTGTTAGGGGATTATTCTTTTAGATAGTGATTTGTTTTGCCTTTAGGTAATCCCGAGGTATTCATTTGTTTTTGATTGTCTTTTTTACTTGTCTTGGTCTTGTTTGAGGCCTGAATTAGTAAATGAATAGATAAATAAAAGAAAACATCTTTCTATGATCCACAAGTCACTGTTGCTTTTTTTGATAGCAGCAATTGAAATAAGCCTGGTGTGAGCTTGCTCACAATCCCTGACGGAATGTAAACCTTTTTTCTTTTTCTTTTTTAGTAAAGCATGAACACCAAAATTGATAAAAAAACAATCACAGTTCGAGGTTTGTTTTAGAAAACTAGAGGATGAAGAATAGTTTACTTTTCCAAAAACCAATGCCCTACTTTCCCTTAACAAGCTCAACAAGGAAAGCCATCCACTGTTTATAACCATCTCTATACATCCTATTGAATACTCTTATTTTTTCTATGTTAAATACCGCATTAAAAATTGAATGCTTAGGTTCACTAATTATGCAAGCAGTTATTACTATGAATAATTCACTTCGTTTCTTACAATTTACCTTCACTGAGTTCCAAATACAATATCACATCCTAAAATCAATATTCAAGATCCGAGCAGTTTATGCATATTAATATAAAATGTTAATACAGTCAACAATCTCCCAAGTGTAGCATACTACCAAAATCCTACTCAAAATGTATAAGTTGTCGCTAAAATGTTGCTACCCAGTATTAGCATTAGCATTCAGAGTGCCCTAAAAATGTTCAGTCAAAATACTTTGCTGTGCTAAATTGCTGAAAGAAAATGAAAGAATATGCAAGTATAGCGCATCTAATAGCACAACTGATTTATTTTAAAATTAGCAAAATGTTTTTCCAAAATAATGTGACATGGTTTTTATTTATTTATGTTTTCATATTGTTTGTGACAAACCAAAAAAGGGACTGTCAAGAAAAAAAGGTACTGCTGTACCACTGTGATTAATTTAGGACTTTCATTATTTTTCCTGTTTTTCCTACCCAAGTTATATGAAACAAATTGGACAGTTCTTACTCTGGCAGAAACAACATTGCTTTGATAAGCAAAATAGGATTTTATTGTTACATCACTTATTAAGTGATCAGCTAATAATCACAGCCTGCAATGTAATGTACATTTGTAGCAATGTGATGTGATTAAGAGTGTCCTAGACTCAGCAGCTCAATCAAACAATTGGGTTCTGGGTAATATTTGTGTAAAGCCGGGGAGCAGAGACTTTTTTTTAGCATAAAAAGCTCAAACTTAATGTGTGGCACATTAACATATAGACCTACATTACTTATAACATTTATCCACCATGAAACTGGTTCCTGCAAATAATTGGCCAGAAACTCAAATTGCTCATTTTACATTACCACATGCTACTCATAACTATTATTAGAATCATACAGAAATTCCTCAAATATATTTTGGGTGCAAATAAGAAATCTAAAGTCTGTAAAATACATTGAGGGGTCTAAATCTGATATTAAAATTTTGAGAGTTTATTTCATTTCCAGAAAGATAGAAGTAAAATAACTATTTAAGTATCAGGTTCATCTTTTCAGTAAAATAAATTTAATAAAATAAATTGAATAAATCAAAAACTGATAAACTGTGTAATTGATGCATCAAAGATAAGAAGTTCATGAGTGTTCTGTTTTTGCACTGTAAGGGAATAAAAGAGTGGTGACGAGTTCATAAATGGCAGTTTAAGACCAGCAGGGTTGTGACCATTTAAGAATGAGTCACTACTCCTTTATTCCCATTTATAAATACCCTTTTTGTTAAAAAGTGTAAAAGTAAGGAAAAACTTTAATTGAACATGTTTGTAAATTTGAACTTGCAGTTACATTGAGTACCAGTATGTTATGATTGCGTGATGCATTATTAGTGCGTAGGCCTATATATGGCTATGATGGCTAAATGAGCATAAGCCAATTGGTTTTAAATGGTTCGAGCTATGTCTTTATCAGCCGTTTAATAGCAGGGAAACATGGTCATGTGCAGCGGCTTAGCCAAGGGGGCCTGGGGGGATGTGCCCCCAAAAAACTCTAGTGCCCCTCCCTCCCCCAGTCCCCCCCCCCCAGTGCCCCCCCCCCCCCCCACATAAAAAAAATGGGCGATATTGCTCATACTGCAAAAAGAAAAAGAAGACAGAAAAAAAGAGGAAATGCAGGTTTGTATAATCAAAATGTAGTGAACGATCGCCATTGGGATTGTTATTGGGGCCACAAAATGCCAGAAGAGAATGGTGGACCCCTGCAGCTTCCCCCTTTCAAAAAAGCATAACCCCCCGACAAACCCACTCCCCCTGGGCCCCCCCTCCCCCTCCCCCCCCACTTAAAAGCAATGCCCCCCTGTGCCCACCCACTGAAAAAGTCCTGGCTCTGCTCTGGTCATGTGATAACCTTTCAACCAATAGGACTGCCTAAACTGTCTGGGGGTATATATGAATGTATAATATAGCACAGGTTCCACAGCATGCTTTTCCAATTATACTCAGACAGTGCACAAATGTTTGAAAAAGGCTTTTAAGTCAATAATTCAATATTTTCGTTCTTTTGAATTGCAACTTAACATTTGATAGAATTATTCAAGCTAAAAAATGAAGGATGTAGAACTCCGATTGAACAAATCCACACACAATAACTATTATAGCTCAATATTCACAACTATTGCTGAGCTCACAGCTATTTATGAGTCCTTTCACTTCGCATTACCAGAACACACTAGGTAACCAATTGATGGTATTATTGAACACAGCAGTGTTTCACACATCTAAGATTGAATCAAGAGCATTGTTTGCGTGGTTAGAAATACTTGTACAAATTCTTTTCAGATAGCATGCCGCTGGCAATTAGGTTGAATTTACTGAGGGCTAGTCCTTCCACCTAGGAGGCCAATTTACCTCATACTTTGGTAACACTAACCAACAGGCGCAGATATATTGGATATTCTGTCCTTCAACAAGCGCAGATATTTGTGTTGTGTTCATTATTTTTCTGAGCCAGGTTCCATCCACTGTTAAATGTTTCATTGACTGTTTGCTAGCAATGTACATGTACATGTACTGTGGCATTGCATACTGCAGTATGAGTTTTATGGAAACAGATTTAGTTCCCACACGTTTTCTTGGGGATGGCAGCATTTCAGATAGATCTACTTCTCTGGATGATCTATACCAGCCAGTGAGGCGCACATATCTTTGGAAGGGGCAGAGTAAAAATTGCCTTGGAGGGGTATGAGGCTAGGGCTCAAGTTTAATGCAATCTAAACACCAATACAGAACAGCAAATTTTAGGTGTGTGCCAACACCCACTTCCCAATGCTCAATTGCTCATTTACATGTTGATGTATCTGCTGCGGAGAAGACATTGGGAGTTTCTTTAGGAGGCTTGAGCCTCCAAGCCAACCCCCCCCCCACACCCCTTGGATGTGTTACTGACACCAGAACCAGTTTATGGAGTAGCCAGGTGCTAATACTCAAATGAAACGGCAAATATGCACACTGATAGGAACATACTTCTTTTGTTAAAATTAAATGCATATAGGCCCTAGCAAACAAATACAATTGGGTGACAGAACATCTACATAAACATCCAAGAAAAAAACACAACAGTCAGTCAGAAAGAACCTGTAAACTTTGCCACATTTCCCCTTACAAATCGTCAAATCCTAAGAAGTTTACTTTTATACTAAAAAATCCATACAGGTATTAATTTTTCCCAGAATTTCTATCCTTTACACTGAATATCAAAGTATATCTCGTCCAAGGAAATGCAACAAAAGTATCCCATGAATTCAAATGATTGAATTTAAAAATGTGTCCTTCTGCTATATAGATGAAGTGAGAAGGCACCATGCAATAACTGTGTAAGAGAGTAGACTACGCAGTAATGTGATTTACGTATTGGTGTTAAATCAATAAACAGGGAATACTTCAAGAGAATTGACTCACATTTTAGAGTGGATTCCATTTAGGGACAAGGACATTACTTAAAATGTTTACAGCAGCCATCATGGTTTAAGTATAAATGTCTGCAAGGAATTCAATTACTTGCTGTTACTCCATGTATCTCATTATCATTACTTACAAGACTTAAACAATTTCAAGTGACTTTTAAAAACCAGAAAATTGATTTTTGATTTTTTTTTTTTTTAAGAACATACATTTTGGGTGAGACAATACAGCTAAACAGATTATAATGGGTTCTGATTTCATTTGCTCACTGACTTTGTTAAAGCAAGTTTTAATTAAACGATTAGATTAAGTTTTTTACTCAAAATAAAAGTTGACTATTAATAATATTTATTTCATGTAATAAAATATACACATCAAAGCTTAAAATTATCTTTAATTCAAATTAATTATAAAGAAAAATTAAAGTTAATCTCTTCAAGTTAAGTAATTTATTTTGAAATAATTTGGGGTTAAAAAAAAATTGACTAGAGCAAGTTTTGAACCTGTTACCCCCGGATTAACATGCCATACTCTGGGGGTTGCAGGTTCAAATTCCACTTCAGTAAATTTTTCCTTGTTCAACCCCAAATTCATTTTAAAAAATTCCCAGTCAGTTTCCTTTGCGGTTCATTACTTTATATTGAATTAACTGATGGAGCCTTTACAAACAATACATACTCTGTATTTTAAGCCTTTTCTGTGTTCTAAAGTTCATCTATGTTTGACACTGTTTTAGAATTGTTCTCATTCTGATTAAGTTATCTCTCCCTCCCAACCTTCTAACAACCTCCCTATAATCAATACAGTTGTTAGTTTATTTTATCACAGCTCTCTCATTTCAATCCAAAGCACACGTGCTCTGCCCATAGCCATTTTGTACCCAGAGGAAAAACCTTGTATAAATAGATGTAGTGCCACCCCCTTGCCAAGTATCCATTTCCAATTTGAGGGCATCGGTGCTGAGCAGGGCTGTTTACGGATCCCTTTGGTTGCCGCTGCCCTCTTTGTGTAGTTCATACACAGGCAAGGATCAATATTGAATACACAAGAATTGGTGAGCTGGCATCTTCTACCTTACGGAAGAAACCCTATATTTTGAGATGATGTAGAAGTTGGTGTGTTATTTCATTGATGAAAGAAGCACTAAGAAGAGTTTTTAATTAAAAAAAAAGCCTTGGTAAACAAGGTTAGGTGCTATAAATGTGCATT
This sequence comes from Pisaster brevispinus, assembly GCA_023634235.1. Classification (NCBI taxonomy): domain Eukaryota; kingdom Metazoa; phylum Echinodermata; class Asteroidea; order Forcipulatida; family Asteriidae; genus Pisaster; species Pisaster brevispinus. Next base: position 22,370,062 of record JAMKCF010000009.1, on the reverse strand, counting down.
ATCATTAATGATACTACTTTGAAGAACTGCTTGAAGTGAACACAGTGCTTGACAAAATTAATATTTTAGCAAGATTGGACAGGGAGACCTTCACCAAAGGTGCACATCATAACATTAAACCGGTTTCTACCAAGCAAACTATTCTTTGGATGAGATATTTAGGTTTCCAAATTCAATAGTGGATGGAAAATAAAATAATGGGGGTAATGCCTACATCTTGGTTTACCATAGCTCCTTTATAGTTTAACATTCACTCGTAAACCTCTATGAATTTTAAGATTTTATGAGTGATTTCTTTCAATATTTAATAAACACCCAATGCATTACAAGCTCAAAAAATTTGACAAAATAACAAAACCATATGCAAAGCTTAAAGGGGGAAAATCAATCAAACATGACTTTTTGACGACTGTAGACAGCCATGAATCTGTTTATGATTGATGTGCAATTTCCTAAGGATCCACTCCATTAGGTCTCGATGTGGCATTCCAATCTACTAATACGGTTTGATTCCCAGGAATGAAGACAACGTCACATCTCTGTTGAATATTTCAACAGGAAAAGGTACGAATCCTGAAATTAAAAATACATATTTGTACAATTTGCAATTCGGTACCATCAACAAGGTCCACATGCACTACGAACTACAAGGCAGGAAATGATTTTCAAGATGTCAGATGAGTTTAAATTCTTTATTTGGCAGTGCCAATTTGCTCTGAGTTCTGTCGGAACCATAAAGTGTTTTTCAATAAATATTTTACTGATGCATTTACATTCTCTGCTTCCTGAAAAATAACTTGCTCTAATGGATAGATCATCTGCCATGCTGAGGGTAATTTTGTTTCTCCAAAGGTCTGAAGTATTGGAAACAGTTGTTGGAACTCAATAATTTGCCCTTGTGTTGAAAACTTCAGTCATGGACAGATCAAATTATTGAATAGCATCCTCAGCCATCCTCAGAATTATGAACTCCTTAAAATAAACCAGACTGTGCAAATTGTTGCCCTTGCTATCATATTTTATATTCTCTAAACTTCTAATGTAAACAAACTCTTAGCATTAAGGTTAAATGCTTGGTGATAATAATATTTTTTTTTTTTTAAGTTTCAAACTCTGATATTTGTCAATGTACCTCAGAGTAGTCCACAACTCTCTCCCAACTCCTACTCCACCCCACTCCCCCAATTGTTTTAATAACAGTAACAGTTATATTAAAAATAAAGAATAAATAGTTAAACAAATAAATAAACAAACAAATAAATAAATAAATAACTTAATATCTAAATAAATAAGTAAGTAAAAGAAACAACAATATTACACATAATCAAGCATAAATAAGTCATAAAAATAACATTAATTTCAACAAAATTCAAGAAGTTATAGTTAACCCTAAGCATTGTCGCGCTTAATCAAATGATATTTGGACAGTAACTTTTCCACTTGAGTCCCCAGTGGCAACTTTCCTAGAAACAGATGAGGCAACTAAGGTTACCTTCATGAAAGCATTTGTTCGACAATAAATTTGATAAATTATCATTCTCAAAAACAATTTTACTGGTTAAAGTTATTAATTTGATTTTAAAAATATATATATATATATATACAACTTAAGAATATGAAGCATAACATAATACAATTTATTCATATTTTCGATATAATTTTTCCACATTTGTCTTCTGTTCTTGTAATCAATGGCAAAATGTTTGTGGTGATGATTTTATGAACATAGATATGACCACCACAATTGTGTGGGAAATACTTATAAATTAATATTATCATTTTGTACAATTGTATGTCAATAGATATTTTTCCCAATATATACATTACCTTTGTCATAACGGGAAAGTACATGTACATGCGATGAGTAACTTGTGTTATTGGATCATTGTGCCAAAGTTAAATTGAGTGTGTGAAGGTGTGAGAGGACTTGCATGCACAATGTATATTACATGCGAGTAATGATGCAGAACTGAGGGGTTTTTTTTTTTGGCAGAAACATATATCCTCCGTTGCCCATTTGTTTAGTTTTATTTTAAACATGTCTAGCTTGGCTTAGTACAATGTCTTATTGTATTTGTAAATATGTTGTCTAGATTCGCTTAGTGGGATGTTTTATTATGCCTGATTAGCTAACTCAAACAGCTTAACTCATGTGTAATTGAAAGTTGCATGCTGCTCTACTAACCCAGCAAAACTAACCCAGCAAATTTACGCCAACCTGGATGAACGTCCCCTAGATGCAGCATGGCGATGATAACAATGTGCCTGTTTGGCCCAAAGCAAAAAAGGAATGGTTTATCATATTTATTTATGTTATTACATGTATTTTATTCATGTGTTCTGTCGATGGGGGGAGGGGAGGGGGAACAAGCAGACAACAGGAGAGTTAGAAAGGGAGAGCTAGATAGAAATCTGCTCATCCCCTTGAAGTAACTCTAGCATCTCCTGCTTGGAGGCCCCATAACCAACATACTCTGAATGTCCTGCAAGTCTCATTATCAATCACCCGTATCAGCCTTTACTGCCAGCACACACATACGAGCACAGAAAGACAAAATGACATAGCTTTATCTCAGGAGACGGGAGAGAGTAGAAGATGAAAAGGGAATTTTTCTGTTTTGGTAATGGTAGGGGGGCTGTGAGATGAAATTAAAGATCGGTATTTAAGATCTGTCCAAGAAGTCATGATGGGTGAAGGGTGATAAGACAAGGGTCTTGGAGTCAGAACACTCTGGTTGATCTTGCTCTTCCATCTGTTTGAACTGGGAATCGTGTGAGTTAGACAAACAATCTTTGTTGAAAAACAAGTTGTTTTTGGTTTCCTTGCACTGAACTAACCCTGGTTTTTTGGCAGGGTTGGATTTAGATGCTATCCGACGTACAAACACTTAGCTAAAGTGCTGTAGACTAGTCAAACCTGCAGACTAGTCTAAAAATTGCACTTGGCTGTGTAAAACTACTGTTTTTGTTTTACATGAAACTCTTACTCTGTTCACAGTATCAAAAGATACGATTTCAACAGGTTTGTTAAAAATAACAATTTCATATTCCCATGAGGAATATGTGTGCATAATAAAAAAACAGTTAATTGTTGTCAAATTACTCAAATCTAGCCTTGAATTGTCAAAGAGAAGAAAACCTGTTACAAAATTTGTTTCACTCTGACTCCATGTTGATCAGTGTTCATAGAATTTGACAGTATGGGCAAATCTAGAGACCAGACATTTTGAAAAAGAGAAATTTGTATCTTTTCCATGCCTCCAATGTCTCCACCTGCTTATGTTCACCTGTACCCTTGCCATACATCCTGGAAGAGCAGAGAAAATCCCGGCTTACTGTCCAATCGATTAGTGCAGGTGTCCATCCTCCATGAAGGAAACACACAGATGCACAGTGACAAGGCTCCACTTAAGTGTGCCAAAAATTGCCATTTGTTTCCAAGTATAGGGGGAGACTTAGCGGGTATTTCTAACCATGTCTATCATGAAGTGGGGAGCAAATGAATGAGGTGGATTCTGATGGGTCCAATGCAGCGGAGTCAAACAATAATGAGACTCAATGCTGAAATTAATGAGATCTGGTGATGAGTTACTCAGGCTCTCAATGCCAAGGCGACTTGATAAGCCTGACATTTATAACCATTTAGACATCTGATTGAGAATGAAATTAAAACTTGGTGCTGAAATTAACGAGTTCTGGGGAACACTGCATTTTTTGTTTTCACTGCCATTTGATATAAAATTGACAATTGGCCAATTATATTTCAAAATGGGGATGAGCCAAAAAACAAGCAACTGATGGGGATGACGGAGAAGTAATGAGACTTACTGAAGAGTACTGTGGGTTTCAGTTCAAACTACAGTATGACACCATTTCAAAAACGTCTTCCTTGACTGACTTGTTTTACTGAAGCTAAGCAAGTTTAAGAAATGTTATTTTCTTCCATATGATTCCATACATGTGAATAATGTCCAACAATTATTCCAATTCATAATGAGTGTATGTTCTATGTGTGAATATCTAACATTCCTCCAGAGTGTTCTACATTAGTTATGAACTCATACATGTTTCATACATAAACTGTAGTAATAACATATATAAGGCATGCATGATTGTACCTCTAATGTGTGAAGTAAATAATTAGTATGTTATATTGCTTTCTGCACAGCCTGCAGATGCTATATAGAGGCTGTATTCCCCTGCAGATGTCTATACCCATACACAACGATAATGCCTTTCTATTGGTCCATGCATGCCAGAGAAAATTGACCTACTAGACAAACACTTCTGAATTTCAGAAAAATTACCAACTGCCTGGTTGTATTGACCAGAATTATCAGATATCTGGGTTGGTGGGGTTTTTTTTCAATGATATTTGTAATTTGGGATGATGAATTTTTTTTACTATCAATATGACAATAAAATGTGCGAGAAAAATATAGCAATGACAGGAATGCCAGAGAACTCCATTTGAACACTCTAGCACTTGATGCATTAAGTTCACTCTTAAAGGCCCTATGTGTTTTGTCACAACACTGTGTTAAAGTCTCTGCTTGCATGGCACTAATCACTGTATCTGTTGCATGTTTGTTTGCACTGCACAACTATTGCCATGGACTGAGAAATATTACAGTTATTTGAAAAGAGAACATACAAACACACCCAGTAATTATTTCAATATTTAAGCCATACTGACCTTCAGGGGTTTTTTGATGCATGAAATTACACATTTGCATTTTCCGTTCTTGGACTTGTGGTGACCTTGTGATATGCATGATCAACTAATTTTTATTGAATATTTAATGAAAGTATAAACGCAAGTTACAAAAGCAAACCCACCAGACGTTTATTCTCGTTATGACAACGTGCTGACTGAAATTAATTGTATTTTCAGAAAAAAACATTGTGATTTAGACTGAGTAATCATGCAAAACAGCTTTTATATAATAGCAAATGTTATCTCTTTATTAAATGTACATGGCACAACTTAATGTCTTCAGCTAAACATTTTAAGACTCCCCAATCACGGCTGCCTATTTTGATTGGTGCAATTGAAATAAGCTCAATATGAACGTGTAAAAACATCATGGGCATTTTGTTTGTATATTTAAAACATCAACACCAAATAATGTTCTTTATATGATGTGATTATTGAAGATTATTAAAGGATTGAAGATAATCTATTCTTCCACAAACAAATGATTTACTTTCTGGATTTAAAAAACCTATTCAGGATACACAAAATTGAAGCATTTGTTGAGGGGAAAACCCAGAATAGCCAAATACTCATCAGCACTGGAGGAATTAACATTCCCAAGATAAAAGACTCAGTACACTTTAAAATGAGAAGATAAAGATTATCGTAACTGCATGGAATGTCGTTGAAGCTTCTCATGCATGCAGCAAGCATGTTTTCTTTCTAAACAGACTCACGCTTGTATGTTCACCTGAACTGAAGGGTTCAAGAAATCAGACATTTAAAGCTTCATTTTCCACTTAGAAAATTAAAAATCACAAAAAACTCTACTAACTCCCAACCCCATCCCAAAAGATATTTATGAATCATCTATTTGTAAAAGGAAGGCTGGTTGTTGTTTTTTCCATCCTCCATGCCTCACGTACATAATGCATTATGTTGATTTTTTCTGATTGCTGTCATTTTGATTCTTTGCTTGTGGACAGACTTATCAAAAGTCAATCCATCTACATCTCTTGCAATATTCCTCTATTTTTCCATGCCACATTAGAATATACGCCTGCACCACAATCACAATCTGATGAAGGTAGGTGTCTTCAACTTTGACCCCAAAGAGGGCAAAGGTCAAAATGTCATGCCATTAACTCCACCCATAACTTTTTCCTATAACCATCAAATCCTAATGTCAATTGTAATGTTCTTTTTATTCCCTTCTATTTTACATTTTTAAAAATCCCATTCATTAAAAAAAATTGGCTACATACTCTTCATCACGCTTTGCCACATTTGAGTCCTTTGTTTTCCATATCATTTTATTTTAGTTCATTATATCGAATAGTTTATGTAATTGTGTTTTTAACATTTGGTCTGTCCACTTTATTTTGTATTTTTAATATTTCATGATTAATTTGTGACAAATTTTTCCCTTTGTAACTTGTGTCTGGATTTGTCTTAAGACTTTTCAAATTCTGAACTTCTTAATTTGTATTTTATTTTAGTTATGTTAATTAGTTTTCTCTTATTTGTATTTATTTATTTATGTTTTAGTTAGGTTACATTGCATCTTGTTTTAATTTTCCAGAATTGAAGGCAGGGATGGGGCAAGAGCACTCAATTTTGTACTTTTTACTTGATAACACTTTAAAACATTAATAAAAGTGACAAATTTAATCTTTGGAATAACAATGTTTTACAAGAGTTTTAACAATGACACTTTGACATTTTTAATCCACTATATAACATTTTTCAGTCATTACAAACAAACATTTGAATGATGGTTCTAGCTACATATTTAACTAAAGCAACGAACGATCTTGAGATGGATGAATTTTTCATAAGATTTCGTCATATCTCCGTCCCATCTATTCCAATGAAAGGGGATTGAAATTCTTATAAATTTATAATGGCTTGATAAAAGATAAATCATTTTTGACACCTTAAAACGTGTGTGTTTAGATTTACAAGATTAGGAGGGTAGATGCGGTGGCAGTGAGAAAACCTTTTCGTGACTCCTTGAATCTAAAGAAACATTGACAAGATGAAGTTTCCATATTAACATCACAATGTTTACATGTGCTAAGTAAACTTCTAATGCTCTGTTGTTGGCCTGTGCAGGCACCTCTCATAGTACCTCTGTTGTTCACAGCCGTCTTGCTTTCCCTAATTTTTCAGAAGCAGAAAATAAAACTTGAGATTGAACAAGATAAATGTTGGAACAATACAAACAACTTTAATTAATTAAACTGTAGCTAACCTAAAGGCTTAGTGGCCAAGTGATTAAGACTGTTTTAGAACACTAGTCTGTATTGCACACTAATTCTGTGTTCTTAGTCAGTCACGATTGACTGATCTGAGTTTATTTTCTGTTGAATAAAAACTCATAGATGAAAGCATGTATTTGTTTCTGAGAAATTGCCAAACTAGTGAGTTCTGAATCTAGTTCTGAATCTCTAGTTCTAAAGAAGGTTCACAGCAATGATTTGGGGACATTGAACTTTGAAATAGACTTTGATTGTTATTTCTTCTCACAGTTAACTACCCTGCTGAATTTTTAATGATCTCAGTTTCAGGACTGACCAATCACAAACAGCATTTAACCTCACTGTCTGAAATCCCCAGCTGTCCCAGCAGACAGTGTGACATCATCTTTCTTTCTCTATCTCTAACAAGATATATGTAGAGAGAGCCAGTATTCTATAAAATGAGCGACATATTTTTTCCCCATGTTCTGGCTTGATCTGGTTGAGAGGAAACCATGACTTAAGTTCCCCTGTGTCTACCATTTGTCACCACAGCTGTTCCATGCCACCTTGGCACTTGAACCCCCACAAACAAACACTCTGTGAGACGCAAATTAAATTATTTGACAGGCTGTTGTGAATTCAGTGGGAAGTTTTATAATTGATTATTTTTTTTTTTGGTTTTGTTTTGTGTGGTTTTTTTTTTACTTTTGTTTCATTTGATTTGATACAATTAGGATTATACCTAGAAAAGAAACAGCTTTTTGTTAAATCTTTTTTTAAGTTTCAAGATTTGTTTTCCCAAAATAAAATCCCCATTAAGCATGGGGGGAATCATTTTATGATGACAGTTCTTTATCATTATGAAACTAATATCTTTTCTGTGTGTAATATTCTACTTTTATGAACTGATTAATGTTTCTGTTTGATTTGTTCATGTCTTACTGTCTTATAGGCTTGAACTATGCATGGTGCATGATCTTTGTTTACTTCAGGAATAATATCCGATGTCAGTTTATTACTGTTTTTGTCACAAAGGATCAGATATTTTTGTGTAATCTTAAAATGTTTCCATATTGTAGTGTTATGATGATTATTTGTTCTAACATTTTGGATATCATACAGTATCTTTTCATTATAAGCTACATCCTTGTTGTTCTTACACATCAAGATTATTTGTGTTTATTTTGTTAGAAGGAAAGGTTCAGCACAGTAAGTCATCTCAAATCTACTTGAATGGGTTCTATCTAAGATTATTATACACAAATACCTAACTTATGAATTCAGTTTCGTTTTCATACTTGAAACATTAATGTGAAACCAAATTTCGCAAACCATTTCACTTGTCAAGAGAAACCAAAAACACTTTCATGCCATTTATCTATGGTTGTCTAATTTTGAAAAGAACAAAACTATACTGAATAACCCAACAGCTGTCACCTTGCTTCCATTGTTTTTATTGTCTATTCAGGATTTATGTTACAACCAAGAATGAATACCCACCTTCAGCAATTTGTTCCTCGGAACAGCCTTACCCCCAAACTCCTCAAAAAGTTGTTTTGTAAAATTCATGTATGCCTTAATGTTTTGTATTGCAAAAAGAAATCAGGTTCTGATAGGTTTAAGATTTCAATTTTTGTACTGAATCAGTTTGAATTCCCTGGTTTTTTGCTGTTGTTGTTGTTGTCTTTGGGTTGTTGTTGTTTTTTTTTTTGGGGGGGGGCTGTCTCCATCTCTCTTAAGTGAAGTTTTTTCAGTTGAACGTAAGAGGCATTCTGTTAAAACTTCTATTTGAAAAAAGGTTACCTTGTAATAAGCAGTAGCTGTTGACTCCCTTAATGTGTTTTCAATAAATTTGTTTTTAGAGGACTGATTAATTAGACTTCAGTTGTGTGTTTTAAAAAAAAATTATTGAAAAGTTAAACAGTTAACCAAATTATAAGGTTTAAATATTGGGTGCACTTCCATTGATGTTGAGCAAAGAAAATTTCTCAGGAGTTTTTTCCCCCCTCTGTAGATAAAATTAGCAGTTGCTATGGTAACTTCACTGAATTCCACTCCATCTGCACGTAAAAGTCACTGATGCTCACTGCTCTACATGCTTCATGCATTACACTCGCCGAACCCACAAAGAATCCTCCATTTTCTACACTAAAATATTACATCAATCTGCGACATTCCTTCCTTAAACTTTGCTCATCCACTTAATCACAAAATGATGACCATTGTTGTTTCTTTTCTCCTTCTTCTCTCCATTGCCATGACAACAGTTCCAGAAGACAGAGGTTGGTTCTTTATCTGTATTTATTTGTATTTCTGTAAACGTTGCATTTTGCATCTACTTAAAAAGGACATACCTGTGCATGACTAAAAAGGTACATTTTAGTTTATGTGTCCAATCAATGCTTTTTTATTATATCTACAAAGATTTGATATGAATCAACTCAAATCATTATCAGCTCAGTTCACACAGATTTTATGATGGTGACATTGTGATATAGAAGGTTCTGTCGAAAGAGGCCTTGTATTTGTTTGTTTTTTATCATCATGTGTACTGTGACTGTTGTCTTGTTTTATTTTTTATTTCCTTTTGTTGTAGATAGATTTTCAGGCTTGATATACTAGTATTATATTGCCATGTGCATGACACAAAACCTAACAAACATGTGCCTGGCACAAGAAGGTACATGTAACAAACATATGCCTGGCAGAAGAAGGTACATGTAACAAACATAAGCCTGTCAGAATAAGGTAAATGTAACAAACATGTGCCGGGCAGAAAAAGGTACATGTAACAAACATGTGCCGGGCACAAGAAGGTCCATGTAACAAACATGTCACGCCAGGCAGGAAGGTACATGTGAAAAACATGTGCCTAGCAGAAGACGGTACATGAAACAAACGTGTGCCTGGCAGAAGACGGTACATGTAACAATAACAAACATGGGCCGGGCAGGAAGGTACATGTAACAAATGTTTGCCGGGCAGAAGAAGGTACATGTAACAAACACGTTCCCTGCACAAGGTTACTAGCGATCAATATGGAAAACTGAGTTTCAAGACTAAGCGTGACAATTTGATAGTCTTTAAAAGGAAAGTTAAATTCTGCGTCATCAGAATCTTGTCTAATTCTTGCAACAAAGTGTTTGAAACTTACCTTTTATTTTTTTCAACAAATCTATTTAATTGCTTATGACCTTCTGCAGGGATAAAATGATGTACTTTGCTTGCCTAGAAGAAGGTTGTATAACATCCCATCCCAACATCCTTCTGCCGGGCACCCGATGTTGTCGCAGATTAGTAAAGAAAATTACATCATGGATTTTTTAATGAATTTTTGTACACAACTGAAAATTCCTTAGTTTTAGAATAGTATGTGTTTTCCAAATCAATCTTCTCCCACAAAATAAGAGTTTGAATGTCTGCAAAAAATATCAGCGTATATGGGCTTAAACTTGTATGCTGAGCAATTTGCTTATCTCAGCAAGACATGTTCAGGAGAAACAGGTTACCATCTTAAATACACAAAACTGGTACCCCACTATTAGTTTTCTAGCAGTTATACTTATTGGGTCGTATTTTCTGCTCACCAGCTTCAGACATTGACCTTGACAAGTGTACTGTGGTAAACATCATATAATGTGTGATTTCTAAGGTTTATGAAGTGAATCATATTTTTATCCCAAGTGTTGCAAACCATTGAAATATAAACAATAATAAAAACAATACAATCTCCATTCACACAAAATGCAGACTGAACTCCCATTTAGTGGAATGCAAATTATACTGTAAATATATTTTATGTTTGTTTACACTAGCTAAATCACAGGTTGTGTCATTTGTGATTTTACCATGGACAAATTAGCTCAGAACCATGCATGGTATTGTTCCTTGCTGAAAGTGCACTTTTCCTTCAGGGTTTTTAGTCTTCATCAAATCTTCTTATACCCTCATCAAATGGTTATCTGTCGCCGCCAAGATATTAAAAAAAAGCTTCCCACTGGTTCGGATGTCTAAGTAAGATGTTAAACTATTTGCAAACAGTGGATCCAACAAGCAAGCATTTCAAAATTTGAGACAGCACATTCAGTAGTAGCCTTTTCCCATGGCTGTCTTTGGATGTCTTTTTGCTTGTTTTTCTGTCCAAGAAGTGTGATAACATATTTCTTATTGATCAGTCAGCATTGCTAGGCAAGAATTTTTTTTTTATATTCTTGGGAGCTCTTGATTAAGTTATTTATGCAGTCTGGTTGAGAAACTTTCACAACTGGAACTAACATCTGACAGTTTTGGCAAACTGACAGTGATGCGTTGTTTTTGAACTGACAAAAACTGGTTGTAAATATTACAGTGTTTGTATCACTTTATAGATTGGTCATTTTGAAACTTAGTATATTAAGTTACAAGACAGTAGGGAAGGGGTTGGGGACTTTGAGTTAGAAGGTGGCTTAATTAAGGCATTTTTATTTATTTTTTTGGCAAATAGGCTGTCGATTGGAGAATAGAAAAGTGTTGAAGATTATTTTTTAAACACAATGTATTTTTAAACAAACAATGGTTACCGGTACCCAAATTATAATATCTCACAAAACATTATTTTCCTGATACAGTTTTTCTCACTCAAATACTAATTTTATATTCATGTGTGTCACTATCTTAAGTACACATCAACTTGATTTGATCAGAGTGTCACAGTAAATTGAAATAAATTCTGTTCAGAGCAAATTTACTTAAAGTTAATTTCCTGTATGTATTGAGAAAGACGATCCTTTTCCTCTCTTTTGATTCCTTTCATCTTGTTCTTGCCCAGGTCAGCATTTTCACAATCAATATGAGATGACAAACCCAATCCACAAAGCTCTGGATTCATATTGGGAAGATTTATCAAAAGAAATTACATTGGTATTTTAAAGGGATCCTGTACAGCCATGCAGATGCAGTATTTGTATGTTAGGCCATATCTGAAATCAAGTGCCTTCAGCTGTGGCTATGGCTGCTGGCTGCATCAACAATGTTGAAGAATAAGACTTTTTGACATTCTGGTCATAGCCACAGTCAAAGCCATGAATTCAGACATGACCTTTTGGCTGATGAGTGCTCCTCAATTGTTTGCAATATGTGTTGCATAATGCAGCATTTAAGCTATTACCATCATAAAAACAGTGATCATAGAACCATATCAAAGGTACCTTTGTAGCTTTCAGGGGGGGGGGAGCATGTTGATATTCTGATGACCACTAATTTATACCGAATGCATCCATGCAAACATGTAAGTGAGATATCTAGCCCTATGTTGGGGTCTCCCTATTTTGTCAATATCTTTGTTCAGTGGTGCCAGTCAACCGTTAGCTGATGTGTAGCCAGGGATCACACCCAAGTTTACTATACAACCTGGGAAGCGGTAGCTAGGGGATACAGCTTTTTTCATTTCGATTATCAAGTAGTAAACCACAATGGAAACTGACTGGGTACATTTTGAATAGTATGTACTTAATCCCATTTAATTTTTTTATTTATTTTATATGTTTTTTACATATAAATTCCAGACATTAACTGTAGAGGAAGGTTTACCAACATTTTGCTCTTTGTTATAGAATAACAACTAAACATCATCTCATCAAACCTCTGTATCTCAGGACTGACAATCACTTCATGTTGGATGAAGCTGACCTTTAAGATATTAATCTCTTCTTTAATTTATCTTCTGACACCCAATACTATGAGTAGGGAAAAGACTAGGGTAACCACAGACAGACCCAATTTATGATTAAAGGGAATATTTGTTTCTGTAAATAACAGGCAGGATTATTCTTTCTTTATTTTGTTGCGTTCTTTTTTCTACTTCATGTGATGTAAGGTATCTGATGTAAGTTATTAAGACTTGGAAGACGTTAAGCTCAAGGATGTAAACAAACTTTTGTTTTATAGCAAATTAAAGGTTGTTCCTTATTAATGACATATGCTTAGTCTTGATTTACTTTTTGTATAATAGAAATCCATTCTGCATGTACGCCAGGGATAAAAATGGGATCACATTCTCATAAATGTTAAGTTTCAATTTGTCAGTTGGAATAATTTCCGTAATTTTACCAACAGTAATCTGAAGGATCTTACTCAGTGAAGAATATCACAAACAGTAACCAGTAGTCCAGTTTTAGATTTTGTTTATCACTTGTTACTAATCTACAACTATCAAATGCAAATTGGAAAGCTCTTGTTATGGTAGGTTTTTTACAATTTAATTAGTTCTTGTACTCAAAGGAAGTTTACATGATTGGCTGTGATAAACAAACATATAGTTTTCTTTTGATTGGAAAACTTACTTTTTATAAATGTTGTACCAGGAGCATTTGCCATTAGAACTATTTCTGTCTGAAACAGAACTATTACCAGGGAAATTGCCACCTAGGACACTCAGTTTTTTATTTCAATATTACATATCAAAATAAACACACCTGAATGTGCACAAAATCACTTCTGAAAAAACACTGTTATTTTGTGCTCCAATGCATGGAAACATTGAATGAATCTTGACCACTAAATGAAATTGGTTGTTGGTGTGTTTGTTGGGCGCAATCTTTGAAGATGGCCTTTTTAAAAATTCGCACAAGCCAATTTTAAAATTTGCGTGCGCACAATTTTTGAACTGAAGTTTGTCCACACAAATAAAAATTGCGCGGCTGGGACACGAAATTGACACGAACTACATGGTTTGCATGAACATTTTCCTTCCGAACAAGCGTCGTTCGTGACAATCTGAATAACTGCAAATAATGGAGGAAGCCTTTGAGGAGTTTTGCAAGGGAAATTACCGATCAGATTCGACAACAAGCTTGACCATAAGACAAGAAAAAGGGGAGAGGATTATTAATTATCTTAAAGGAATTCCCCTGCAAGAGGCTCCTTCGGTGACATTTAGAAATTTCGTGAAAAGGAGAGCCTTCTATGTGTTGAACTTTCCACTGCTGGAGTTACACGCAAGAAATTAGGAACTTACAGTTCGTGAGCATTCCTGTTTTTACAACATTCTCCAAGTTTTTGAACAAAAGAATCGCTTCAGCCATACGTAAAAATCCAGCATCTTGCTACTACGAACTTACCTTTTTAAACTATTGAGGTAAAATTTCTTCATACAGCTTATATTTCACGACAAGTGGTGAAGATTATGTTTGAACGACAAAGATCGCGCGGTGTTCAAAGTTTGTGCCAGAGCTACCCTGCGCAAATTTTAAAATCATGCAAGGAAACAAAGATTGCGCCGTAAAAAAAATGGCACACCGCACGAATTAAAAAAAGGCCATCTTCAAAGATTGTGCCCAACATGTTCACTGGAGGATCAGAATGAATTTCTTGCCCATGATGCTCTTTCAAATAAAAACAAAACCTTCCTGTACGACAAGTGAAATATTACATTCAAAAACCTTTTCCAGAATTAAAGTGATCTCTACTTAAATGTACATGTCCGTTCAGCTAAGAAAAAACTACCTTCTTATCGTAATGAAGTAGGTCAACGTTTGCAATTAACACGTTATCTCTTTCCTGTAGTCTGCAGAATCTCTGTTATTCATTTTGGCATGGTACTGTGTACACGCATGACAGCGCCTCAGTACCATGCCTAATTACATTTACTCTGGAATAAACGCTCACGTCGCGAGATGATCATTAATGACACCACACGAGGAAGTTCACGCTGAAATTAATCAGCCGAAGCAAAAGAAAGATTGTCATGGTGGACTTATCTCAGTACATACAAATGTATAAGGTGCTGATCAAAATGAGATGCCGGCTGTTCTGAAGCATGAAAGTGCTCAGGGCAGTCACTAATTATTTGTGCAAGGGCAATAGGTTTTTTTAATATTCATTTATAGTGGAGGACTTTATTAGTTTAGTTTAGTGTTTATACAGATTTCCTCATTTCATGCATTGTATGGGTTGAACATAACCAATGATTACTCTTGTTCCTTTTAAGAAAATAAAACACTGATCATAAATTTGTCTCAAATTGCTTTCAATTTATCCTTAGAGATTTTTTACTAACCTTAACATGATAATGACATCTATACACAGTAACCTCTTTTGATTATGTGTAGATACACATAACCAGCCTATATACAATCTGTTCAGTAAGCTTGGAATTTTCTGCCAAGTAAAATTTATTCACTTTATAGTGCCATGATATTGGGCCCTGTGTACAATTCATGGTGTTTTTAAATTTGCTCATTGCGCAAAGGCAGAAGAATTGTGTAGAAATTGTTGTACTGTATATATTTGTTTTCTTCTTTTTTTAAAGTTTCAGTTTGAGGGTTGCTCATCCTCATCATTCTGTCACAGAATTGTTTGCTTTATCAGAAATATCAGCTCACTAAATCAACAAACTGTCTATGTGTATTTATACACATAATAAGGGTTAGGAGCAAGAGGCTGAGAAAGAACCCAGAACTGTCACTTTATATTTTGTATATATTTAGGTTTCAGGAATGTTTTGCATCTCCAAAACATCAGTTTATCTAACCCCCAACCCCCCTCCCCTCTCTCTCTCTCTCTCTCTCCCCCCCCCCCTCTCTCTCTCTCTCTCTCTCTCTCTCTACATTTGTTTGAACAATACTAAAGTCATTTTAAGCTTCTTATCCTTTTTTATATGAGAAGTCTTGATTTTGTGTAAATTCTTTAAACATTGCATTGTAAGCTTCCCCATGAAGAATTTGAAGCCAATTTGGGGGAAGTTCTGATGAGGCCAGTTTCCTAATATTTTCTAGTTAATCACAAATTTATTCAGATTCAAAAATGTTCTCTTAGCAAAATAAAGTACTAGGACGAATTGCCATGCACTGTGTACTATTGATTCATAACTGAATTCCTGAACATTTTTTATGAGCAAAATTTGGGTATGCAGCATGCACTAGTTATTTTTTTCTTTCAGCCATGGATGCATTTTTGTTTGGAATATCTTTCCCCCAAATCCTTGACCACTTTATGTTGTATCATTCATCATGAGATGATACCAGGAAATGGGAGCTAGTGATGATTGATGATTAAGTTTACAACTTGCTCTGATATCAGCTTGCGTTTGAATAATTCAATGCCTATATGAATCAATATTCGTGCCTGCTTGCTACGCACAGGGTCAAATAACACATAACATATAAACAGCAGACACAGTTTGAATCAATCATTTGTGATTCATGCATTGATCCGTAACATCAACATATGATTCATATTACACAAAGAAAATGGTTAAGAGACTAATTAAGGGTATGAGGGTGTAGGGCAGTTCAGATGTGAGAAGTATAGACCAGTCGATGATATGAAAATACATTGCTTATTTTAGGCTAAAACTTAGTTGGTATATAAGAGTTGGTAACAGTACATATATGGCAATACTTTTCAGTTGCAGTGAGGAGTATGGTCATGTCAAATCCTAGTACATCTGAGAAGATTTTGATTATTTTGATCATACCTCATAATATTTAGCCAGGCAAAAGAAAAATAATATAGATTATATTGTACAAACCTATAAAAATGTGTAACTGTTGTGTTATTCTTACTAATCTGATCTGAAAACTGTGTTGGAATGAATTCATTGAAAAGGTACAAAATGCTATACAGAGATTCTAATCAAAGTGAGTGTTTTAGAATGTTGAAGGATTTAAGTGATAAGCCTAAATACTGCCTCCAAGACAAGTTACTTCATTTACATTGGCAGAATTGATTTCACAAATCCCTGGAAATTGGAGAATTTCAATCTAAATCCTTGTAACTTCCGACTCAAGTCCTGTTTACAAATTGATAAATCCAGAAGCTTTGGTGCCATACGCCCACACATGTAACAAGGTAGCTAGTTTGGGAGGATGTGCCTTGCCTTCAGAATCTTATAGACTGTATCAGCTTTGTCATGTTGCAAGAAATAAAATGCTAATTTCTGGTAGGCCTATACCAAAATGTGCCAGCCTATTCTACATTTCAGACTTGGCTTGGTCACACTGATTTGAGGAAGATAATAAGATGAATGCTGTATTATTTTTTTTATCGATTTGCAGTAACACCAAGTGTATATCTACTTGCTATATAGATTTTGTTCTTTGAGATTTCGGAATTTGGGAGAGTACTTAGTTCTGAAAAAAGCTGTCCTACTTATTAACTACTATCTGGGCGGAAGGTAGGAAATCAGTCGGGACTACTACTTTCGCTTAGCGGATCAAGGGAATTTCTGGTTATTAACTGCGAAGTGAATTTCTAATTGGTTTCAACATTTCGACTAGCCTGTTCTAGTCATTTTAAAGACCTTTATGATCAAGGGAAACATTTCTGCTTAATTCAGTCATTCGTGGGCCCTTTTTTAAATGTATTAACATTGAACATTTTGGAATTGCCTACTTGTTGACCCAGCCAATACCCGCTCTATGAGAAAATTGTAGCAGTGGCCACTCTGTTTGGCCATTCATGCAAAATTTCATAGCTGCCAATTTGTTTAACTGACAAAAGCTACCATGATTTTGGAATTCAACCTTCTCTGGCTGTGTTGTTGAATTGTTTTCAAGATCCATATCAGTTTGGAACACAGCCAATAACCCCCCCCCCCCCCCAAGAGTTGTTATTCTAAGGACTTGCCCGGAAGTACATTTCTGCCTAGTTGCCATGGCATCACAGTGGAGATAACATACAGTCAACTCAAAGTATTATCATTGCTATCAAGAGAGAAGGAGAGATGCTGCTGATAAATGACATCAGTAAATCACCCGGGCCTCATCAAGTGGCGGGTCTGTGTAGTCCTCTGCTATCATTTAGCCGGCCATTACCCCGCAAAAGTAATCCTTAAATATTACCACAGTGATAATATAGATTGGAAGGAGCAAAGAGATTGTCATGGCATACATGTTTATTTGGTTTATAGTGAGATATGGTCTGTAAGATATATGGTATATTAGACTGTAGACTCTAGGGGAAAGGGTATTATATCAGGTAGCATATCTATACTGGCTCCCTGAAGTATAAAAACCACTTACTTGAGAAGTAGGATATAGGTTGAATTATGGTACATGGGGACAGATCAACATGATAATATCATTGATACGTCACTACTGATTAAAGATGTGACAAGGCATTAGAGACAGAAAAAGTTTGATTATTTTTAAGTTTGATTATTTATTCTTAACATTAAAAAGACAGAGAAAAATTTACAACTTGAGAATTCTGTGGTAATGACAACAAATAGATATAAATAATGTTTTTGATGAAGTTACCACATGACTCTACCTTTTCTCGTTCTGCTTTCACAGAGCACAGAGATTCATCCCACAAGATGAAGGTTTCTTTTCTCATATTATTTGGTTTTACCTTACACCGATGTGTATAAAGCACTGTATACCCGGTGGGATTCAAATCATTAAAAAGAAACGGATTCATACTTCATTCTATACAGTAAAGTAATGTTTTATTTGACTTCCACCATGTTGTACATATGAATACATAATTCATTTTTTGTATGAAGCATTATTTAATAAAGATTTGTTAGTCAATTATTCCCGCAAATCCACAATTTTTTTTTTTTTTTTAACCTGTTCAAAACATTTGCAAGAATCGATATTTCTTGCCCTCAAGATTTCTTGTCAGAAGGCACTTTCATTTTCAAACCATACACCATCATTTTCACACAACTTTGAAACCTGATATTTTGAAATGTAATAAAGATGTTTGTTTTGTTTTTTCATGAATGCCCAGTTAAATTTGAGGGCATGGACTGCATTTTGGGTCTTTAATGTATCAAAAGTGCTTAGAATTGTGTAATTAATTGTATACACTAAACGAGTCTGTGACTAAAAAGTAAAGAAACCTGAATATTGGAAGGTAAATGATAAATTACCAAGAGCAGCTTGAAAAACAGACTGGTCGATAGTCTTCGGTGAACATCCATGGCTGAAATAGGTCATGTTTTTGTCAAATCATTTTTCAAGATCAATGCAGTGCATCTCATTGAACTTTAAGAGAAAACCCTAAAGAAAACAAACATCCTTATACCATGAATGGATCTGTAAATCCCAAGAGGTGCAGTTTGCAGACATTAAAACATGAGCAACATTCCCCTACCAGAGCAGATTGGGGGGGGGGGGGGGGGGTTGCAAGAACAGGTGCACAAGGTTATTACTGAAAACCTACAAGGGTAAACCTGTCATTACTGTTGACGATTAGGGGATGGATGAAGGGCTATTTATAAATACGGATACAGGCAGATGTTTTCTGGTGCTTGTGTTGCAGACTTAGAGAGTAACAAGCACTTTGGGGATATTGAGCTTATCATCCTTATGGTTATTCCAGAAGTGTATCTGTTACATAGTAAAGTGAACTACATTCATAATTATTTAATGAACTTATCAGGAGAAAGGAATTTAGAGTTTGCTTTAGATGTATGACATCATAGGTTCCTGGAAGATTTATTTTCAAATTTTCAATAAACACTCATGACAAACAGCTGGTGAATCTTGTATCGATTTCGGTGGTCATGTTCTAGAGAAGACAGTGGGAAATGGTTATGTCTTTGAAGGAATTTTGCAGGTTCATATTGGGCTTATTCCAATGAGTCCTTTTCGAGTTACATTTGAATAATGCCTTGTAAGATTGGATAAACACTCCTACACAATTCGCACTATGTGGCACAAGGATACCAGTCTGTGCTGATCGGGCGGTTGCATTGCAAAAGCTTTCCCTAAACCATGTGATAGCATTACTGGAATTTAGTCTGAAGATTTCAAATTGAGCATTCACTTGTCAAGGCATCTCCGTCTGTCTCTTGAACCACGTGAGATACTTGTATACAATTTAGATGTGAAATGAAAAAAATATATTATGAAGCTTTTTAAAAAGAATTGTGGTAATATTGACTGCAAATTTGGCAAGCATTTTGTTTGTTCAGATATTGATGTTTGCTTACTATTCCCAAAGCCAGAACACCTTGTGTTTATTGTAAACAAACACTATAGTTCTATGTAGTAGTACTTATGTCTGGACAGTGGTTTGGTAGTGATCATGTCTTTTAAGTTGGTCATAGTCTTTCTTTAAGAACATTAGAATTATTTCAATCTTCCAAGCTCTAGTGATCTAAACCAGTTCAAAATACTATCCGTGTCTACTTTGAAATCCCCATCTCTGTGGCTTTAAACATTGTTTCCACATCTGTAATTTTGAAAGTGGCAATAAAAATGGTAGGATCAGGCAAGGATCCACATAAATTGTTGTGCCAAATGTGAAGTATTTAGAGCAAATTTTGGTGCTAGTAGAATCTTCATGAATTCAGGCTACATGCAATTTTCAGGATTTGCTGGATTTTCGAAACCTTTATTAAAGTATATAATATATCTGGATGGGTTCTCATATAATTGTCTGAATAATTAAAAGAAATCATGTAGGCTATCGGTCAAGTGCATAAATTAATATTTGTTTAATTCACAATTCATGAAATCTTGTTGTTCTCATTTACAGAAAAGGTAGCAATTACTGCAACCTTTGATGGATCCAGCTATCTAAGTTACATTCTCAAAGCAGAGAAGATCAACTCATACCAGGATGATATCGTCTTTGACTTCCGTACACAGCATCCTAATGGACTCCTGCTATATGTGGGTCAAGAGTTGGACTACATTTATGCAGCATTGGTGAATGGACTGCTAGAGGTGGCTATCAACTTAGGGTCTGGAGAGTACTGGAAGAGTATCCAACCAAGACGAGAAATGGATTTTTTCACTGATAACAACTGGCATAAAGTTAGGATCTCGAGAACCAGGGGAAATGTGAGAGAAATGTTCCTTCATTCTTCAGATTATACTTAAATTTCAATGATGTGTAGAAGTGATTACTTTAATTGGCCTAAGCAAATAAATACGACTGGATATTCTGGAAAATTACCAAATAATCAAATAATTAAATAATTATTTATAATTGGGCAGTAGTTACTCACAGTTTTCAAATCTCATTATAACTCTTCGTGAGTGAGATCATGATCTGGCCTGTTTATAATACAAGTTTTGTTGTTGAATAAACACTGATTAAGGTTTGGAAGATTAATTCTAATTTCAAAGATGTTGGAATATGCATGATTTTCAACTTGTTTAAGGTGTGAATTTTCCTTGAAGAGAACAACTGTCACAATTATTGTCTCCACGATTTGCAAAATGAAGACAAACACCACAAGTTTGCAGTTTTATTTCAGGGTAAAACAAGCAGCGAACACACATTGTAGTTAGGTAATCTATTACTACTTAACAATTTTTTTTTGTTCCTAACAAATTTATGTGCATCTCTATGAAATTCCAAATAACACAAATTGGTTCCCATGTACCTGTCTGACATATTTGTGTGACCATCAAAAATGCAGATTGTAGTGATTTTCAGTTTGCATTAAAACCATGTAAATAATCTGACTATGTAGTGATTTGAAAAGAAATGATGGTGTGTGACGATTCAGTGTTTCACTTAGTTTGCTCTGTAGGAGAAAATCTGAAGACAATGTTCCCTAATACAACACATCTAACCCTCCGATGGGTTTCATAGAGGTTTAAAAAAGTATAAAACAGGAGCAGCCGATGGGGAAGGCAGGATTTACCTCCCTTGTTTACTTTGGGCCTACTGCCCACTTACCCAAGGAGCCACTCTAAAGGAGTGTTTAGCATTTGATATGGATCGATTTGATCCAGCTTTTTAAAAACCATGGTTCTTTGCCAGGGGATGTTTTGCTACTATCCCTTAGTTTAGAACGGCAACGATAGATTTTAATCTAGGAAGAAGATGGACTGTCTGTTAATTGCTTCAACAAGTCTGGGGATATATTTACAACAAATGGATTTTAAAATGTTAATGCAACAGTTAAGTTTTACTCTGAATAACAGACTGATGTTTGTTTGAGACATTTGTTGGTATATGAATTGCAAAATGTTTACAAGTTAATGTAGAAATCGGAATACAAGATCATTATCGCCATCTTTATTATTGCACCATAGCTTTAGAAAATTATCCATACTTTTGTTCCAAGTGTAAATAAAATCATGAAGCCAAACACTCCTACTTTAATAAAAGCTCTCCCTTCTGAAAACATGACAGATCAAAGTTCGAGTCGATGGAAGTCTTTTAGCTGCAGGCTCCACAAGCGGTGATTTTGGACGACTGACTGTTTCGGAGGAGTTTTACGTTGGAGGGAGTCAGAACCCTAGCACACTGAGGGGTTCCAGGGTGGCTGAAAACTTCAGGGGAAATCTACGAGATGTAAGTTGTTGTTTTTATATATATAAATAACATGTTCTTTCCACTGGTCTATTTTTACTCTTCTTTCTCTTGCTTATTTCTTTGATGTAAAATAAATACAGTTACTGTAATTTACATGTTTTCTCCACTGGTCCATTTTTACGCTTCTTTCTCTCAAGAAGTTTTAAAAATCATCCCGTCAATAACCTATTCCCTTTGCAGAGGATTTAATAACCCGCTCTCTCTGCAGGTTCCTCTTGCCTAGTTTTAACTTCTTACACTGATTCTGTTATTCTGTAATTACTTTTATCTTGCCTCCTAACTATTAGTTACATTATCTTATGCAGCTGGCCCTCTAATCCTACCCTTTCATGCTTCCCGCATTGTAACGCCTACAATGTGGTACCACCTTCATGATCCATCCTTTCACACTGACCATTCTTTGTCTTTACTACTTTACTCTAATTGGTTCTTAGCCACCCCATTGTTTGTAAATTTACAACTCTGATTGGCTATATTTTCCCGCTTTTTTCTGGATACTCTCTCTTAATCCTTTGTTCCTCTTTTTGCTATAAATGGATATGTTTGTGTTTGTTCTTGTTCATGCCTCTGACGAAGGTCAGGTTTGGATCGAAAGCTAAGGCCATCTCCCCTACTAATTTTATATATGTATATTGTTTAGTAGGTTTGAAGGAACTTTGATGTGGTTTTAGGGGGGGGGGGTTTCAGGGAACATTTTTATAAAAAAAAAATTTGTTTTAAGGTTTTTGTTTCAGTTTTTTGCTTGCACTAATTTTTTCATAACAATGCATGTGTTTTTCAGTGATGCAATTAATTTATTAAGTATTTTTTTTTAAACTGATGTTATTTAAAAGAACAAAGAGGTTGCCAATCCTATTATAAGGCCTTCTAGGCAGTTTCTTAGCATAAAAATATTGCTTAGCGAATCAAATTACCAGCCATAATACATTGTAATGTATATTGTTGTCGTTTGTGGTTTCCTTGCTAATTTTTTATCAGCAGAAAAATTTGTGAAGCATGATTGACTGTGAAACAGCTTCATAAAACATGTAGTACATTACAAAAGTATTTGTGTTTGAATGGCTTTTCTGTTAAATTTTGGTTTGGGGTTTTAGGTTTTTTGTCCAAGGTTTCAGCAGTACATTTATTTATTCATAACCTAAGTCTCTAAAAGCTACTTGAAGCCAAGGCAGTTTATATTTATATCTTGAAGTCTTAAAGAATACGTTTTAAACCAATAGATAATCTGACATGACTTCAGGCCAACTTATGTCTTTGGATGATATTTCTCTCTCAAGTGTAATTTAAAACCCAAAATGGACGCTAACCCGAAGCAAAAAGGATTACTTGAACCATATTTTAGCGTAAACGTATTTCCTGTTGAAGTCACTTACATCTTCAAGAATCATTGCATTCCATTAAACCAGTAATGGGATTTGGTGTTTAAAATCATCTCAACCCAGTCTACTTGATTGTTCTACATATAAATTTTACTGATACTAAGCTGTCATGTATAGGTGTTTTAAAGAATGTCTACTTTTTTGTAGTGTGTAACCTATGCGTCAAAAGGCAGGCCTATGTCAGTATGAAGGTCAAATATCAAAAGACAGCCTCAGCTCATTCAATGAACATCTTATAGAAAATGATGACAATTTCATTTTAGTATACTTAGCATGAATTTTTTGAAGGTGTGTTTGGTGAAAGAACAATGATTCATGGGTTTGCAGCGATCATGTATAATATCTTAAAGGCAGGGTATACCTTTGGTAATTAGTACAAAAATTAATGACCATAAAAACTTACTTGGTAAGAAGCACTGCAGCTGATGATAATGTATACCATTTTGAGAAATAATTCCTCTCAAACAAATTTGGTTTTAGAGAGAGTGATTCAAAAACATTTCAATCTGAGAAACATTTCTGCATGAAATGTTTCTTGGATTGTGTGTTCCAATTACAGTTTAGTCTTCCTGGGCAGACATAACCACTCCAGATTTTCGGGTATATCTAAAAAATGCTACCACCTTTTGAAATGAAATTTACGCAGGTTAGTTTTATTGTATATATCTACATTTATATAGGATTAAAACAATCAAATGGTTCCAAAAACCAACGATATACTTTGCCTATAAGTGAGCAAGTGTGGTTTTTAGGAGAACCAGAGGTTTACAAAACATAAATGGTTTGCTCTGTTCCTACTTAGGTTCTTCCTCACCAGATTCTCTGATCACTGGAAACCTACTCATTTTAAAATACTTACAACATTTTTGCAATTAAACATTATGTTTTTCTTCTTGGCATATGATAAAGATGTTAAAACCTTTAACAGTATTTTAATATAAGATGTTGATTTCTGGAAAACACAAGATGGGAAATTATCAAAGGATTCCTAAAAGCTGCCTAATGTTTGATCATTGTTATTGCAAAATTGAAAAATTTCTAAGGAAGTTATTAGCATTACTTCAGCAATACTACAACAACTACTACTAATAGTAGTAATAACAACATCTGTACGGCACACTTTCCTGTGAAAACATTCAAAGGCGCCAGTCGTTAAGAAGAAATATTATCTAATGTTTGGAAATGCAATAGACACAATCGGCGACTGTAGTCACATGACCCATAGTGGGTATGAAATGTAAACAAACCAAGCAAGCAACACGCAACGTGAATCGAATCGCATGGTTGCTTCAGAGCGCTTCTGCCATAAGGTGGGAAGCAGCCATGCTTTTCCATGCTCACTGTGCATTGCTAGCTTGGTCTGTTTACATTGTATACCCACTATGGGTCACGTGACTCCGGTCGCCGATTGTGTCTATTGTGAACAAATGTGTTTTCGCTTCTTGCTGTAACAGAGCAATGTTGTGAGTTTGTCTAAGGTTTTCATGTATCGAATTCAAAAGTTTCGGTGCTATGCTGTTGTATGAGGCATTAACCGGATAGAACAGACCCATGTAGTGCCTTGAATGTGAGTGTTGATAGTGAGCCAGTGCAGTTTATAAAGTATGGGGTAATTTTGTCAGGTCAGTGCCAAAACAGCATTTATGTTACACACAAGTTTGAAAGTGTCAAAATGTTGTATCTCCCTTAAAATAACCCAGATGTACACACAAAACCAATGCACACCAAGAAACAACATTTTGATCGGAGCATTTTTGTGTCAGATACAACATTGTTGCACAGTCAAGATACAACTTGTTTGCACTGACGCAACGATATGGTCATGTAGTTAGAGTTTATATGTTATAGGTCATATAGGGTTTTCAAAAATATCCATCCTGTCTTTTGCCAAAACAGTTGGATAAACTAGTGCCCTGTACATATCACACTACAATAAAGTGCAAGTAAACCATTCTGACCCCATAATCCAGATGAATATTAGAGATTCAAACCCATGCATTCTCAGTAAGTGCACATCTTACCTCCTCTTCCCTAGTAATCTACAAAACAATGCATAAAATCATGGCATCACCTGCCCAGATGTATCCCGCATTGATCCACACCGATCCATACCCAAATCCGCAAGCCCTTCTTCTGTCCAAGTTAACAGATTCCATGCATGAGTTCCCAGGGCAAGTGTTTATGAGTGCACAAACTGTATGATTTTATAAAAACCTTATCAATATTGAAGGGGGAATTATGCAGAAGGATGGACACAAACAGATTTCATGGTCATGCAATGCATTTAATCTTTTTAAACATTTTGAACAATGATGGATATGAATTTCTTTTTTACTGTGGGAGCAGTAAGGGGATTGAGGAGGATTTTTTCGGGAAAGGTGAAAGGGTATCAATTTTTTGTTGTAATGAAGTATTTGCTTTCTAATGTAACAAACAGTTACTGTAGCATTCAAAACAAAATATTAAACAATATTTTGTTTTGCTTTTAACACAATATTGTGTTACAAGCCTTTTGTGAAAAACCTGTGCACCTACAGTGAAAAAAAAATAAACTAAAGGAATTGAGAATCGCTCGTCCTTATTCATAAAACAATAGAACAATTACCTGAGAGGGTAGTTTTTCAGAATGAATATTGATTGTACCAATTATTGAGGAGAGGGAGGGATCTTTCATGTGTATTGTCAGTGTAGGAATATTTTACCTGTTGGCTTGTTCCTAAATTCCTTATCACAAAGTGTAAATCGGTATGGCTTAGTGCTTTGTTTTGCAACCTGAAGGGAGGGGGTGGAACACCCACAGATATTTGTCAACCCATAAATCAAGCACTTCTGTTTGCTCCCCCATTGCTTGGACTATTTTCATGAATGTCTCCTTTGGTTTTGTACACCAAATCAAACCTTGGTATCCCGAGTCTGTTTCTATCTGAATCCCTTTTGCTGAAGTCTTCTGTGTCAACCAGAAGACAAGCTAACAGACACTGAAACTGAGCCAAAAAAATCTACATTTAATGCCAATTATGCAGTATCTTCTATTGACTTATTACAAACTTTGCTGGAAAAAACTCACCACACTACCCTTGATGATTATTTTAATTGGTTGTTGGTAATGTTTTAAATACATTGGAAATTACACACCCCAAGCCATATCTTTGCCCACTCACTTGCCCCTCTCCAAATTGTTTGTGGAGTTTGGTGCTGCAACTGGTTTCACCTCCATTGGCTGGGTCAAATTCAGTCTCCATATAGAGCATTGCTTGTGATTGGGTCATGGGTTTTCCTTCCCACATTCAAACTGGTAATTTCTTCATTGTCTTCTCTTCACGGGTATGAAAGTGCTAGCTGTTTTTGCAGATCCCTAAGTTTTATAAAGTAAATGAAATGCTGGAACTTTAAGAAATGCAGAAATCTAAAGTACATGTGTTGATTGACAAAGTGTAGCCTATTTTAGTTTATCCGTAGTTTGTCTGAATCTTATTCTGTCACATACATGTGTTTCAAATTCCACTGAAAAAACTAGAACATAAATCACTCTTTAATAAAGCTGAATGGATACTGCAGTTTTGTAAACACCGTTTAGTCTCATCGTATAAAGCTGGTCTGTCAATACATATTAATTCATGATATACCTCATGGACTTAGCATAATTATCTATATTGAATTCCGTCAGTAGAAAACTGGCTTTTTATTAAAAGGTGAATTACTGGTATAGAACGACAGTACACTGATCTTATTATAACCCACACTATTAAAGGCCATCAGGCTGTATACCATTATTAACGTCTTACTATAAGACCATTAGTGCCTTGAGAATGTCGTAAGAAAGTGTCAACCATGACATGTACGTTTAATAAAATAAGGGGTCCCCGTTCAATTCTAAATAAGATTTACTCTCCAAGTATCGTGCTGCTGGAATTAAACTGGAATGAGATGTTTATATGGATATTCAACCACCACTCTTAAGATTGTTTTGAGGATGGTTAAATGTAGCTCGTAAGTAATGAATAACAGTTTCTTCATTTGTAGCTCTGGACTTGTCTATCAAATTTATCAGAAACTTGGTTCAAAAAGCTTTAGTAAAAAGGAGAAGAGATGAGTGGTGAAAGTTTCCAAATAAATAACATTATTCAACAGTAAGCCTGATTTATGAATCAACATATTTGATTGTTCCTGTGAACCAGAAGTTTCAGAACTAGATATTAGGAGGATTCATGTCAGATGCAAAGATTAATAATATGCCTACATACATATTTCTTTAGCAATGACTTATAGATTGTCAAGGGAAGAGTACTGTTCATGCATTTATCCTTTTCTGCAATAAGATCTACTGATTGTTAGATCATTTTGGGGAAAGTGTATCTTTTCATTGAGCTTTTAAATGCTCTATCATCTGCAGAGTACAAAGGCAGACTCTATAATTTGGCCTGTATAAGAAGTAACGTGTTTAGGTGCATGCGAAACAGTACCGGTGAAAGTTATACATGTAGAGACAGACAAGGTCAAGATCCTCTGGGACTTCAACATCCACACTGATCAAGTAAAAGAACATAGACTACGGATAATGTAGTCTTAGATAAGAAGAATGATGTGTCATCTCATTAATATAGCTGTGCTTAGTGATGTAAGGGTTGCTTCAAAAGAGAAGGAAAAGATCCAGAAGGGCCAAGACTTGGCATGGGAACTTTGTAAGCTGTGGCCAGTGAGTGTGCAGATCATCCATGTGGTGTTTGGAGTGCTAGTCAACTTTCTCAAGACACTGGAGAAACATCTAGATGAGATTGCCACAAATGTGAGGGATATCTGCTGCAGAGGAGGACGCTCTTAGTTTATAATCCTTTGAAAGACGTCAGACACTTAAGGCTACGGAACATACGTGTGGCCAGATCGACTCGAAGAATTACCAGTACAAAGGAAAACAAGACATTTCTTCTGCGCTATGATAATGTGAAATGATAATACAACATTTAAAAAATGCCATAACCATGCAAAAAGCACTCTATGAGGCACTGAACAATTAAACGAAGCTCATTAGACTAAAAATTGGCAAATAAGCAACTAGAGGAGGCTGCTTTACAGCTTGGAAAATGAAAACGAATTCTTAAAAGAGTGAATTCAATCAACTTGAAGCCCTTTTTTCACCTTAACTTGTTTGGTTTTCCGTGTTCTTATAATGACTTTCTCCAACCAAATCTCATGCTCAATAATTACAAACAGTAAGATGTCATCCTCAGAACTCCATGTAAAAAAAGATTTGTCTCTCATGCTTGACTAAATCACTAGGTGAGTTACTATGGCAACCAGGAAATTGAGATTCTGAAGAAGGCCCACAGTGGGGACCCCCTGATCTACATCCAGGGTGAGGTCAACTTTGTAGAGGACACAGTGGAAGGCATTGACCCCATCACGTTCCTAACAGAGGAATCGCTGCTTAGACTACCACGATGGAATGCAGAGGTATGTAAGCATTGATCTAAATGCTATTTCTTAAACTTTTGCAGTTTTTCAGACCTAAGTAATGATACTTTCATGAACTTTATAATGCAAGCTTTTATGAGCTTTGAGATTGGAACTGGTCAATATTATTGTATATATAACTAGACATGATTGCATTTGTGCACAAATGCCGAGCTGTTTCGTCATAACTTTTTCAAATTACTCAATTGAATATGAAAGTTTTTTGTATTCAAAGCAGTTGTGATGTATCAAGCCTGTTTAAAAAAGAATTTGGATTATACAGCATTTTATTAGCAATTTATGACTAAAAGGTGCAAAAAATAGAAAAAAATCCTAAAAAAATCATGTGATGACGTCATCATGACGTCATTTCAGAATTTACAAGAACTTGCCAATATCTAACAGCCTACCGAGTTTCAACATGATCGCACTGAAACTTCGGGAGATATACAACTTCAAAAAAGGCACCTTTAATGCCGCGTCACGTGACCCCCGATGACGTCATCGATTTGAAACTTCACACATGTGATGGCTGCTCGACGATCAACATGTGTGTATATTTTAAAGTGAATACACAAAACTTCACCACACACATCTTCAAAAAGTCCATTTTGATCAGTTTTCAACCTGCCGCTAGAGGGCGCTCTTGTGTGTTGTGACGTCATTTTTTTTTTTAATTACCCAACCTTGCCAGACAATAACATCGTTGAAAGCAACTTCATAACTATTTCCACTTTTGAATAACGAGGCACTTCCGGTTTCGACCGGAAGTAGAGGTCATGTGAGGTCTTGTACACTGAATAAAATAAAGACCTAATTTATCCCTAAACAATCCCTCAAACAGAAACCTACGGTCTCTTGTGGCTGATTTGTTACGGATTTTCAAATATTTAAAATAGAAAACCTTTAGGATGACGTCACGTGACAGGTGATGACGTCATCATTACGTCGTTGTAATATGCAGTGTATTGCACTAATGCCTTTCATCACTGAAAGTTTCATTGCAATTGCTCTATAGAAACTATGCAAAAAGCCGCTTAGAACGAATTTTGTCTGAAAAATACAAATTAAAAAAAATAATAAACTAGAGCTAATTGCACTTGTGCACAAATGCCGAGCTGTTTCGCCATAACTTTTTCAAATTACTCAATTGAATATGAAAGTTTTTTGTATTCAAAGCAGTTGTGATGTATCAAGCCTGTTTAAAAAAGAATTTGGATTATACAGCATTTTATTAGCAATTTATGACAAAAAGGTGCAAAAAATGAGAAAATCATAAAAAATCATGTGATGACGTCATCATGACGTCATTTCAAAATTTACAAAAACTTTCCAATATCTTACAATCTACCAAGTTTCAACATGATCGCACTTATACTTCTGGAGATATACGACTTCAAAAAAGGCACAGTTAATCCCGCGTCACGTGACCCGCGATGACGTCATTAATCTGAAACTCCACACATATGATGGCTGCCTGACGATCAACATTTGTGTAAATTTTGAAGTGATTACACAAAACTTCTCCACACACATCTTCAAAAAGTTCATTTTAGACAGTTTTCAACCTGCCGCTAGAGGGTGCTCGTGTGTATCGTGACGTCATCGGTATTTTTTTTTTAAATGCACACTCTTGCCAGACACTAACATCGTTGAAAGCATTTTCATAACTTTTAGCACTTTTGAATTACGAGGCACTTCCGGTTTCGACCGGAAGTAGAGGTCATGTGAGGTCACGCACACTGAATAAAATGAAGACCTAATTTATCCCTATACAATCCCGCAAGCAGAAACCTACGGTCTCTTGTGGCTGATTTGTTACAGATTTTCAAATATTTAAAATAGAAACCTTTAAGATGACGTCACGTGACAGGTGATGACATCATTGTTTGAGGGTCATTATTGCACCAATGCCTTTCATCACTGAAAGTTTCATTGCAATTGCTTTTTGGGAACTATGCAAAAGGCGCTTAGAACAAATCGTGCATTATCTCAGTGACTTCCTGTCTGAAAAATACAAATAAAAAAAAAAATAACAAAAACAATAATAAAAAAAAAACTTTAACGAAAACAAGAGCTGTTTCGCTGCGCTACGCTGCGAAACAGCTAATAAAAAAAAATAAATAAATAAATAAATAAAAACTTTAACTCGTTGACTGCCGCCTACTGAAAGGCTTTTGTATTGTGGATTGAATACACTGGCATCACTGAGAACGCAACAAATACGTTTCTGGCAGTGGTGAGGACACATCCTGAGAATTTGTATTACAACATGTAGACACCAACAATGTCTTACCTACTTGGTATGCACGCATGCGCACCACACTTTGCAAATGGGAACGCCCTACGAATCTATGACTGGCAGTCAACGTGTTAACGAAAACAAGAGCTGTTTCGCTGCGCTGCGCTACGAAACAGCTAATTATCAAACTCTTTGCCATAATAACCACATTTGGAATACAAAATAATACTGCAACTGTAACATCTTTTAAATTTAATATCTGTCCCATTGTTATTAATATGATATAATTCATTTTGATTCTCTCTACAATATTAAAAAAGTACAAGGTAAATTAAAATTACATCAGTTAAAAAAGATATCTCAAACAAATGTGGAAATGGCAAGACTGAGGAGGAAAAAAGTACAAGTTTCTGTAATGGAGAGGCTCAGTGATGTTGGAATAGGCTGTGTTTAAAAGAAGATTCTTCTGCAAATTCTTAGTACTTGGCTCATTTTGTTAATAGCTTGGATTACCTCAATGTCTTTTAATTTTTCAATGGAAAATTGCTTATGAACCAAAATGACCACTCATTTTTTTCAAATTGTAAAGGTTGCTGTGTTGTTTTGCAGTTACCCTTTTTTTTTAGTACTTACGTAATGTGAAATTAATCTAAAGATTTGTTTCCCTTCTTTCATGCCACAGTCTAAGGGATCTTTATCATTTGATTTCCGCTCCAATGAACCCAACGCTGTCATCATGTACAGCAGTGGCTCTGAAGAAATTTCAGATTTCCTTGCGTTTGAGTTACTTGATGGTTACCTATACATCATTCTAGACTTGGGTTCAGGCCCAGTCAGAGAGAAGGCTTACACTTTCCCCCTGAATGATGGAGACTGGCATCATGTTGTGTTTGAGAGAGACCTTACTGTCGGAATCATCTATGTGAGTAATCATTCTTTGAATTTTACTGAGAGATTTTATGATGTAGACTATTTACATTCCCTTGTTTTCAATAAACATCAACCAACTTGTAAAAACTTCATCAAATTGGGTGACCCAGATTTAATAAATAAAAATAAAATTATTTGTCTTTTGTCAGGAATTTGTGCATATTCATATATGGCTTTTTCAATTGTGACAACAAAAATAAGCAATTGTGTATTTGAAGTCATCAAATGGTATTTTTCAACCTCTCCAGTATTTCAGAAGGAAGTTTTTCTGTGGAGGATTGGTAATGGCTTGAACTTCATTACCAGTGAACTTTCAGACAGAAAAGGAAAAAAAAAGTTTTTGATAATTACTATCCTGTAATTTTTGTTTTTAAAAAGAAAAAAAAAGAAGTAATTTCTCCATACAGAGTTATTAAACAAAACAACTAAATTAATTTAGAAACGTGTACAACAATTGTTAATGATAACTTTATGGTATGGTAATCACCTTTCAAGATAATACTTCAGGATTCCACGTTGCTTATTAACGAGGCTCTGTAAAAAAGAGTGTTTTCCATATTATGGACAGGATGTCCCCATATTGTGCTTGTGGGCTGCTTACACAAGCTGGTTTTTTGTTTCCCTTTTTGGACATAAATCCAAGCTGTCCCGTGATTAAGTACATATATCACCCGCAGCTAACGCTAGATTTCAATAATCTCATCGGCACAGGTTTCAGGAGAGACCATCTGAAGGGGAAACAACAAGGACTATATTGATTTAGTTTTTTTCCCTAGCTGGGTATTCATATCAGTTTATTCCTGGCCCCAATTTCATGGGACTAATGGCTCATAGAATCACTCGCTTTACAAGGCGCAGATTCTGTGTTGAGCAGTGCCTTGAAATTGGGCCCTGCTTAAACGGAGAACAGTTGTTTTGTTACTGAATGCTTTTCCTCAATGCCAAATGACTATGATGTGAATTTGTGCTTGAGAATTAGTACAGGCCTTTTGTTAAGTGTGTCATGAATGGAGGTTTAGCAGCACAGTTATTTGTTTTTCATCTGGAATGTGTCAGTGGTGTTAGTTATCTTCAACTAGTTGGCAAAATCTGGAATTAAAACAAATGAACATTGAGAGAGCAGCATTAGTCATTCAGTTACTAAAGAACCATTGAGCAAATCGTATTTTGTTGGAGTAGTTAATCAGTTCGGTTTGTACTGGTATAATTTAAGTTTATAAAAAGCAATTTTTCAGCTTTCAGTTTAACTAGTTTAACTTATTAATTTCTCATGAATGACTGGGGTTTTTTTTGTTTTGTTTTTTATTTAAATGTATTTGTTTATTTGTTTGTTTTTGAAGGTGGGATCATCTGCATCATCAAGCTCCTCAGCATCTCATAAATTTGAAGTTCCTGGACATAGCAGTAAACTCAACCTAGAGATGGATCTTATTGTGGGTGGGATAGAGGAGTCCCAATCCCTACCTCTGGAGCTGTTCTCAGGTGCCCTACGGCATGGTTATGTTGGTTGCATCCGTAACATGGCAATGAACGGTGAGACGTTGGACCTCCCAGAGTACGTGGAGGAACAGTCACAAGATGGTAATATCGTCAGGTTCTGTAGGGAAGAGGAGCCATTGTGTACTAGTGATCCTTGCCAGCATGGTGGCAGTTGCAAGGAGGGATGGAACCGGTTCATTTGCGATTGTCGTAAAACTGGATACACAGGAGAAACTTGTAAAGATGGTGAGACTGATTTGTTTCATTCTTGTTCATTGTTTTTCTTGTGTAAGTGAAAATATTGATGATATGTCAATTCCAATGGGCATTAAAAATAAAATTAATTTAAATCAATAATTTCTTTGTTGGTGTTGTTGTACAGTCAGGGTGTATGGGTTTGCATGTTTATTCTTCCTTTTTTTGTCCTTCTTTGAAAAGTCTGTTTTTCAAAGTTTGTGTTTCTTTACCCAAGGGGGAAAACAGGCTTTCAACCCTTCCTTTTTAAAAGAAATAAGCTAGCCAGCAAGGATACAAGGGTATATTTCTTTTTCCTATGTATTACTTCTTCACACCTAATTAAAGAAAAATATGTCATTGATGGAGCCATAAGTATTTGTTTTCACAATTGGTAATAAGCGAACAATACCTACCTTTGACATTGTGTTTTACAGTTGATACTAGAATGTGTACACTGTTTTGTAAACAGTTTTTGTAGTTTATTCATTAAGTTTGAAATTTGCATTTCATTTCAGGGAGGAACATTAGTGTCATTTATGAGCAAGTTGCTCTTCTGCTTTTTTTTAATTAGGTTGCAAACAATTTAATCTGCAAACAAAGTGCAGGCCTACATGTTAATAAAAAAATTGCTGTTTAAAACTGCTTGTCAACCAAAATGACCTGTTGTATAAATGCAAAATTGGAAATGGCCTGCGATATTTGACCCAAGCAGATTTGTTCTCAAAGCCTTTGAGAAAGACCTACTAGGGTCCAAACATGAGGCAGCGGCATAACTAAGGTATTTTTTTAGGGGGGCACAAGGGGGGGGGGGCACCATTTTTTCTAGGGGGACACTCCCGGCAGTTCAATTATAGATTCCATTTACACATAGGCCTATTGGCAGGTTCCAAATGGAGGGGGGGAGGCACTGACAGAAGCACATGTATCATATAGTTTCTCAGTTTTACAGGTTGTTTTCTATGATATGTTTCTCAAAAGGTAAATTAATAGAGTCCAAAGATCTTAGATACTAATGGCATACCATCCCTTACACAATGTTACCACCATTTTTTTGTTTTACCTTAAGAGCTTTCATTCATGCTCACACTTCAAGACGAAGACTATTTATCCACCACAATTTAGACATGACTGGACATCCCAATTGACCATTTGCATCTCAGCCGTGCCTCAGAATAGAATCTGTAGTCTGACCTTGTACGACTAAACAGCATGCTATAACAGTGATGAATGTTTTGAAGGGACAAAAGTGAAATCTCAAAGTGGTTTCAATTTGCCACTTAAGAATCTGGACAAGTTTGAGCTAATTGATTGTGTGTGGGAGATGACCGTGTACTCCTTTCAAATCGGTTTCATTAAAAAGTGTTTTAAAACATTCTGTTGGGGTTTTTGGGTTTTTGGGTTTTTTTTACTTTTTGGTTTGTTTTAAGTCAAATCTTGGTTATAAAATGTTAACAGAAATCAGTGGATTTTGATAACTATCCTTTTGTTTTAAAATAAATTCTGAAAAGGAAATTAAGATACACACTCTCAGAAGTAAGCCTTTCAAAAACCTTTGAGAAATCAACATTGTACTAAATACAGACTAGACAGACAATGACTCTGACCTATACTGTCATGCCTATTTAACCAATTGTCGCAATTGTTTGTTCAGTTATTATTTAACCTTTAATGTCTTTTAAACCATTTCATGTTCACCTTTCATGCTTTATTGGCTATCCACACTTACCATTTCCCCAACTTCCTTTTCTTTTCTTTATCAAACTATCCCTTACCTGTAAATAATTCATCACCAAATGGTAACCATTGTGCTTTACATTTAACTGCTCACATCCCTAACCTTTAACCACTAACCTTTTACTCCATTTCACCCCCTTATTAACTGCTCACTCATTTTGCCTTCACTAACTCCTCCATGTATCACACTTATGTGTCCACGTTTTCGTCCTGTGGTGAATCTCCCTCTTCTGGTATCATCCTGCAGCATATGTGTATAGAGGGGCAGGTAGGTCCCTGCATGTCAAAGGTCATTGTATTTAAACTGAGGTCGACATGGATTTGCATGACTTCTTCTAGACCACGCTAGTCTTTGTGTATTTCAGGAACCTCAAATCTCCACATACATTGTTTTAACAAGTGAAGGAAACAAAATTACTACTTCAACTGGACCAAACCTTTGAAAACATTAACTATCTTTTGCATTGCATGTACCAACTTGTCAGCCTTTGTTACGTTTTTTTCCCCCAATAATCTTAATGCAAGCTTTAGGTTTTGTATATAGTGTTACTTACACCATGATATTTTTTATATTAACTTTTTATTTATTTTTTTATTTTTTTACTTTTTTTATTATTTAATAGTTATGTAATTTTTATTATTAAAACAAACTCACTTGAGCAAGCTAAAGTTTTCAAGATATTTGTTTAATGGATAATAATTGAGAGGTGATGATTACTCCAAATATTTTTATAACAAGATGTTTTTTTAAATGAATAAATAAAGTGTGTATAGCAACTCACATGGCATTTTGACAACGGAATAGGTTTGTATTATTGTGATGAAGATTGGATAAATTTTTGCACAAAATATTTCAGGCTAAATTGAAGCAAAGTTTCTTTTGACATATTTTAGTGCATTGTATTAAAAGAAACAAATATTTTGTTCTGAACCTGTCTACTTGCCATACTGTAAATCATGCCCTACAGTATTTTGATACCCAGGAGGATTTGGTATCGTTAGCCACCATGTGTTTAAATTAAATCAAAGCAAGAGATTAGCTCCTCTAACACATCTCCAAGTCGCCCTTAACATGGTTACAAACTCCCTTCTGAGCAATTCTTTGTAAATGAACTGGCCAAAGCAAAAACAGGACTGTTTTAGATCAGTAGGGTTTAAGGCCACCTTTGAGATGTTCAAATCATAAAGTTGACTCCATCACCACGTGTTTTGAATACAAATTAAACAATAAATATAACCTTCTCAAGTATTTTTTTGACTGGGTCACTAACACTTACCTGAAAGGCTGGCTTGGAATAGCCTACCCAAGAATAGTTACAGGAATATTAGTTTAGGAATCCATTTTTCCTTATTAGATCAACTGGAGAAAATCTTATTTGTAGATTTGTTGTGATGTCCGAAGGTACATTGGACAAGGTTATTTTTTTCTCTCGCGGAACACTCATTTTGGGACGGTACAATCATGTTTAGCAATCATTTTGATTACAATTCCTGAAAGGTTTTTTCATCCAAATGGATATTTTTAGAGCGAAAATAGATTATTTTTCAAGTCGTTTCATACCCAGGTGCAGCACAGCATTTGAATTTCTTCCGAAAGGTCTGGAGATTATTTTGGCAGATTAGAAGAAGAAGATGAAAGGGGGAAGTAAACTGTGGAAAGAAAGTCACAGTCTCTGCAAGAGAGAAATTAATTCTAGGAATGGGCACGTCTGTCCATGTCAAGAAAATCAAAGTGGGCTATCCCTTGGGAAGGGGATGTGTGTGTGTGCATGAATGCTTGAGAAAATTTTATTTGGGGCAAGCTTGAACCAAGGGATATAAGATACTAAAAAATAGACGAAGGAGGGGTGGTTGGAAAATAACATGAAAAAGCTATAAAGGTAAAGATGCGATCCATCTGAGCTAAGCTCAATCAATGCGGGTCGGTTCTAGCCCCCTAAATTCCAGACATTGCATTGATGAACTGCACATTAGTTTGTGTCATCAGTCAGTGCTGGGTTGTGATGTTGGGAAAGGACTCTCTTTTGCAGTGGATCTGTAGTTTTACCAACAAGATCGGCAGAAGATGGATTTATTCAATTTTGTACTGTGTTTTGGTATAGCTCTGATTCTGGATATGGCAATCTGTAATGGTAAATCAATGTTATAACATCTATCTTCACGTAGGCAACGTTTGTACACTTAATGCATGACACAAAAATGTCATGATGTTCACTGTTAACTCATTGAGTTTTTATCTAATTTGGGAAGGTTTATCACAAAATGCATTTTGGGACAACATCAGTTTTTAATCATTTAAACTGCAGTGATTTTCTTCATTTTAAAATGTAAGATGTGGCTTTTTTATGGTGTTTTTTTTCCAAAATCAAATTACAACTGACTAGCAACAAATTGAACTTGTTAGTCATTTGTTTGACCACAGAAACACAAATCTGACTGATGAAGTCAAGCATGTTTTTCCTCAAGTAGTAGTTCATTTAAACTTATTCTTAACTTGATAAAATAGATTTGAACTCATTTTGCTGGCACGATTTTGATGCTTTAAGTTTAATGTGTTAGATTGCTCAATCCATGTATATTGTAATTAATACTTTGTCAATGTGTTTGCCCTCACAGAGGTTGCACGTCTTGCTTTTAATGGCAACCAATCTATGCGCATAACCCTTAAGGATATCACCCGCAGCAAGGTAGAAAACATATTTCTGCGTTTCCGCACCAGTCACCCAGATGGCATGATCATAGCAACCACCTCTGACACAATCGTCGATATCCTGCTGGCAGAATTGTCACATGGAGAAATCAGGGTGACGGCCAATTTCGGGACAGGTGGTGCAACAACTATTACAGCTGGCACCAATCTAGATGACAACCAGTGGCATTCATTTAACCTTGAACGACATGATAGAACATTACGTCTAACTGTGGATAACTCTGATAAAGCTGAAGGTAATTCTCATCCAAAAATTTCGCTTCTGATAACTTTTAGGTAAATCATGTTAAATTTAACGTATCAGAATATCTCTCATTAGCATACCCATGGCATCATCTACAAGGTTGTGTGTATTTGCTTGTTTCTGATGTGAGCTGTTGGCACTTTCACTTGTGTTTGTTTGTTCGTAGGGGTGTTTGTTGGGGTGTTGGGGTGTTTGTTTGTTTGTTTG
The DNA here is from genome assembly GCA_023634235.1 of Pisaster brevispinus. Taxonomy (NCBI): domain Eukaryota; kingdom Metazoa; phylum Echinodermata; class Asteroidea; order Forcipulatida; family Asteriidae; genus Pisaster; species Pisaster brevispinus. The sequence continues at coordinate 22,331,243 of JAMKCF010000009.1, read as the reverse complement.
TTGGGGTGTTTGTTTGTTAGTTGGGTTGTTGGGGGGGGTGTTGGGGTGTTTGTTTGTTGGGGTGTTGGGGGTGTTTGTTTGTTTGTTTGTTGGGGTGTTTGGGTTTTTTTGTTTGTTTGTCTGTTTATAATTGTTCAGGACTATAGGATAATCACTGATTGGGAACATTTAATTTATCTGTTTTTACTGGCAGAAAATACAAGTGTGTAAGGCTTAATATTGAGCGTCAGTGCTACTTTTATGGTGTGATATTAAATAAATGATATCTTTGATTTTTGTTTATTACTTGGTTTTGGATCTTAACATTTGATTCCATAATTTGCAGAGAGTTTTATTTCAACCCTCTCTGTTGTGTGCTTTGCATACTTTGGATCACAAATGAACAGGGCTTTCTCGACTGAAATAATAACCATAATAACAAAAAAGTGACATTTACTGCATAATGCACTGTAATCATCCAACTCCAAAGTGCAGCTGTGTGTGGCAGGCAAAAAGGATCGAGTTCTTTATGCTTATCCATGTGTGGGTTTTACAAGCTCAATAAAATAATGTAGACAGATTTCAACTCATGCATCCTAGGTTACAAACAAACTAAAGCAACACACCAGAGAAATTTTGTATTAATGAGTTATCATTTTAAGTTTTTATACTTACATGTTAGTTTTTCTAAACAAGAATTCTGTTTCACAGCCAAACTGATAGTGTGTTGAACTGGAGAAACGCTGGCCTAAACTTTTCTGGCAACTCAGAGTTTGGTAAGGTAGTACTGCAATAAACAACTGTAACAACACCCAAAACAAGCAAACAATATGCCAAAATGTACTGCTGTTGAAGGATATATAGCATAGATATACGGCTGTTGAAGGAAACTTGTAAGGTTGCCCTTGTTTAATACTTTATAAGAATTTTGTATTTTTTAAAGAATCTTCTATTTCTCAATGTACAAGCAACTTGTAAAAATTTCAACCAAGTTGTGAACATTTCATAAAATAAGGTGATATTATTGTGCTTATTTGTTTTCGAAATTAATTGAATATTGGGGAATTTTTGTTCGAACATTTTAGTATTCCAGTTGGAAACATTTCTCAGGACATTTGGCACTGCAAAAAGCAGTTGTGTGATTTCTTTTGTCATTGGCAATCAATATACATTTAGTTAAACAATATTAAAATCTTGGAAGCAATACTGAACTGTTGTAAAGTCATATATTGACATCAGTTTATATGAAAA